>APFE030588297.1:214135-227417 GCA_000404065.3 Pinus taeda
AAAAAGGGCTATTTTTAAGGGCAATGAGCAGGAGATGTCTTAAGGGCATATGAAGCTCATGTTTAGAGGTGAATAATGCAAGTGGTTTCAAGTCTTGTCACTTCTCACAAGTCCCAGAATGTGGTCTCCAAGGTGCAGAAGAGGGGTAACAGGGACGGTGACAAACGGTGACAAATTACTATGTAACACTTCTTCCATCGGTGTAATCACAATCTCCACCCGATTTATGACCCACGTTCACCTTGGGGCCCCCTTGGTTCATTGTGAGTTATTGGCGGGATGGGGGAGGCTCTAAAACTAGAACCCTCCCCCACTGAAAATCACTATGATATTTGCTTGGGATCCTCCAATGTAGAACCCTTTCCACTAGGGTCAAAATGTGCAGAATGGGAAAACCCCACAAAACATGATGGGGAAATGCCAAGTGGGCTTATGCACTATGTTGACATGACAGGGCCACGTTGGTTTAAAAAATGCCACGTGGAGGACTTGTAGAAAACTAATAAGTTATGTTAATGTGATAGCGCCATGTCAACCACACATGAATGCCACATAGCTACACACTAATGACATGGAACCATGTTGTGCTGACACATGGCGAGACAATGCTAATGTGGCCTAGTATGATTGTCTAAACTTCAAGAGGGCATAACTTTCAATCCAAGAGTCAGATTGAGATAAAATTTGTATCACCAAAAAGCACCCGATGAGTTGAACACAATAGAAATTTTTTTTTAGAGTTTTAAAGACACTGTAAAAAGTAGAATTATGTGAACTCATCTTCATAACGAACCTTCAAGGACAGGTCAATTCGATAAGTAACACCTCCTACAACGCAACATAGTACAAGGGACTAGGAGGCAGTGTTATATTAACAAGAAAGGATTATCAATAATATTGTCTCCATTTAGCACCTATCACCCTTTCTTTCCCATATTATGCAGTCATACTCTGCTTTCTTGTCCTTCCCCTTCTATAACCACTGATGTATTTTTTTTAATCATTCAATATACCATTTTATATTTTACAATATTTAGATTTCTAGACATTCATCATGTACAAATATAACTTACTAACATAGGGAATAAAATAAGTGTTATTACAAGTTCAAACAACATTATTAAAGTCTTGATTATTGGTTATGTTGTGGTCTAGAGGTAGTAATAAACATGTGCGATTTACTACTCGTGACCTAATTTTCAATTCATAACAAAAATTGAGAATCCTCAAAAAGATATGCCTAGAAACATAATTCCATTAATCTCTACCTCACTTTGGTAAATAATTCCAAAAAATATAAATAAATTTAGAAAATAATTTGGGAAAATATTTCCAAACTCTAGAAAAATAGAAAGTACTAAATAATTGATTGATAACAAACTGTGATTGATAACGCTAAACTTGCCACCATAATATATGCATATACAATGTAACAAGGAACAGACGATGGCAGTGGAATGGTGGTAGTACCTGTTGTGAAAAAGTCTTTCTATTAGGGGTATCTATTGATGGGACTTTCAACCGCCCGTCAGAACAATCAATGTGAGGTGTTTCACAATTAGGTGGTGGTTATAGAGTGATGTTGGCAACTAATGGGAAAATATTTGTATGTCAGAGTTGTCAACTAATGGGACCACCCACCACTATCAAATTAGCCTCTATTAATGGCCAACCTTCTTTACTCAGGGCAATCACAAGCTCCACCCGATATACGACCCATGTTCATCTTGGGGCCCCCCTCAGTTCACTGTGAGTTATTGGGGGGGTCTAAAACTAGAACCCTCTCGCACTAAAAATAGCTTTAATATTTGGTTGGGAGCCTCCAACACATAACCCTTACCACTAGGGTAAAAATGTGTATAACAGGAAAATCCCACAAAACACGATGGGGAAATTCCAAGTGGACTTATGCCCAATGTTAACATGGAAGGGCCAAGTGGGTTTGACAGATGCCACGTGGAGGACGTGTAGAAACCTAATACAGATATCGACCCAAGTTATGCCAATGCGACGACACCATGTCGACCACACATGAATGCCACATATCCACACACTAACGACATGGAACCATTTTGTGTTGGCACATAAATGACACATGGAAATGTAATGTTGATGTGGCCTAGTATGGTTGGCTAAACTTCAAGGGAGCATAACTTTCAATCCGGATTGAGATAAAATTTGTATCACCAGAAAGCACTTGACGAGTTGAACGCAATAGAAACATTGGTTTAGAGTTTTAAATATATTGAAAAAAGGTATAATTATGTGAACCCATCTTAACAACGAACCTTCAAGGTTGGGTCAATTCGATAAGTAACACCTCCTACAACTCGACATAGCACAAGGGGCTGGGAGGCAGTGTTACATTAACAAGCAAGGATTATCAATAACATTATCTCCATTTAGGCCCTAATCCCTCTTTATTTCCCATGTTATGGAGTCATACTCCACTTTCTTGTTGTTTCCCTTCTATAACCACAGATGTATTTTTCTTTAATCATTCAATATACTATTTTACATTTTACAATATTTAGAATTCTAGACATTCATCATGTACAAATATATGTTACTAACACAGGGAACAAAACAAGTGTTATTACAAGTTCAAACAACACTATTAAAGTCTTCATTATTGATTATGTTGTGATCTAGAGGTAGTAATAGACATGTGGGATTTACTCCCCTACCCAATTTTCCAACAAATATAAATAAATTTAGAAAATAGGCTGGGAAAATATTTCCAAACTCTTGAAAAATAAAAAGTAATAAATAATTTATTGATAACAAATTATGATTGATAACACTAAACTATAAAGGGAGAATTAATAACAAGGGTGCAATAGATATGGTGTTACATATCCATTTGGTAAAATTCTTCCGACTACCTTTCAGAGTAGGAGATCAAAGTAAAAATATCAAACTCCAAAATTCATCTTTTCAATATTTGCAAATGATCCAGGTGGATATTGGTGGCCACCCACCTATTCCAACTAGACCCCCTAGTCAGTTTCATTTGTTTCCTTGTTCATTTCAGCGTTTACTATTTTTAGTAGTTTTTTGGGTCCTGAACTTCTAAAGCAATTTTGACCCCCGAAACGGTGTTTTTTTTGGGTCCGCAACAAGTCCGTAGTTGTAGGTAGGGCCTGCAATGAAACTTGTAGTACTCAGAGAGATATTTCCAACAAGGTATTGTACGCGCCAAATGGAGATAATATGACCAAGTTACAACCCTGGGAAGTTCGTTGCCAAAGTAACCCCAACAGGGCCCACAAACTCTTAGTGTTACATCTCTTGGGGGTAGGATTTTGGTTGTTTAGGGTTTTCTCATGTTTACCAATAATAAATAGGCCCTTGAGCCTCATTGTAACATAGTTCAGAGGCATGTAGCCTCCACATCTCTTCGCAGAGATAAGCTACCATCGCCCGAGCTATCTTATTTCCATTTTGTTTGTAAGCATAGTTCAGTAGTTTTCTATTAATGAAATGAAGTGTTTTTTTCTACATCTATTTGTTTATGATTATATATGTAAGTTTTTTCATTCATGATTAATCTCAGATCAGTGGTATCAGAGCAGTCTGCTCTTTCTTTATTTTTCTTTGCATGTCCCCAACAAGGTTAGGGTATAAGGAGTTAGGTCTTGATCTAGTTGAACCATTGCAAGATCAGCCTCACAAAACCCGACGACCTCCCATGGCAGAAGAAAACAAAGATGAGGGGACAGGAGATCCATTCAAGATGTTTCTCCAAGAATCCCTCGAGTGACAGAGGGACGCGATGATGGATAAGTTTTCTCAAATCCTTCGACGGCTACCCGCAGGTGATGCTTCTTCATCCAACAGCCACTCTAGAGGCGCCACTTCTTTTAAGGTACAATTTAACTTCGATATTCCATTATTGGAAGGCCTAATAGATGTAGATGTCGTATATAAATGGTTAAATCTATTGGAAGGATATTTTTCAGTTCATGACTTTTTTAATCGGGAAACAATTACTTTTTTCACTTCTTAAAGTCGCCCCACACGTCAAGGATTGGTGGGAAACATATAACAAACAAAAGGACAAGAGTGAACCCTCATTTCTTTCAGCCACACCCACTTCGAATTATTTCTGAGACGTCATCAAGGAACAATATTACCCTGTCAAGAGCTATAAAGACAAATACGTAAAGTGGACCACACTACGACAGGGAAGGGACCAAGACATCCCAAAGTTCACAAATACTTTCCATACCCTTTGCACAAAGCTGGGTATCAAGGATACTGAGCGGAATTTGGTGCTCAAGTGCCACAGTAGTCTACACAAGGACATCTAGGAAGAGATGGAGTTCTTGGAAATTTCCTCGCTCAGCACACTATCAAGATTGAACATAAGTTTAAACAAAAGAAGAGGGAATTTGGATCTGTGAATCCAAAGCAAGAAAAAGGCGCCGCCAAACCATAGAACAAAGGACCAAGCCAAGGCATCACTACCCAGGATAGCACACTGAAGCCACAAGAAAAAAACAACACCCTGAAGATGAAGAAGGACACGGGAAACTGGTATGAGTTCCATAAGAGCTCCACTCACTATACAAGTGACTGTCGAGCCAAGCAGTCATTGGTGGTCGAGCTGAAGGCTTCCAAATCAGATGCAGATTCCAACTCTGAATGAGAACCTGATAAGGGAAATGACAAAGGGAAGCAGATCATTAATGCGGATCCCAATGCCACTGTGGCCATCACCAAGATCCACAATATTGAGCCTGAAGATCGAGAGGAGAGAGAACACCTCTTCCAATCACAAAAGTGGGTGAAGGGTTCTCTGTTGCAAGTCATTATTGACAACGGGAGCCAAAAGAACCTCATTTCAGCAGAGGTCATGAAGTGGATGGGCCTAAAGACTATAGCACATCCATGGTTGTACACCATCGAGTGGCTTCACCAAGGACAAGATCTTTGTGTCAGCCAGCAGTGTCGCCTTCCCTACAACATCAAGCCCTTCATGGATGAGGTATTGTGTGACATTTCTCCTCTTGAAGTTTGTGATGTATTACTAGGACAACCATACTTGTGGAAGTGGCATGTTGTATATGAGAATAGACTTGGCTCCATGGTTATTACTTTGGGTGATAAGTTGTACAAGATACTGGAGGCAGCCTCGCTTATCACCATCTCTTTGATCACTACAAAGAAATGCAATAATATCATTTCCCAAACGAGGAAATTTGTTTTCCTTATGATTTTCCCCTAGGGCAAGAAGAAGATTGTAGCCACAGCTTCCAGGCAGGGCTCCTTTGCACAACAACAACATATGAACAATGTTGTGGAGAAGTACAAGGATATTTTCGCCTCACCCACAGGGGTACCTCTACACTATTAGGTCAAGCACTCCATCAATCTAACCCTAGGCATAACACTAACCAATGGACCGATCTATTGACACTCTATTCTGGAGAATGATGAGATCAAGAGGCATATTTAAGAACTATTGTAGAAATAGCACATCAGTCCAAGCTCACCACCTTGTGGGAGCCCGATTGTATTAGTCCAGAAGAAGGATGGGACCTAGAGGCTTTGTATTGACTATAGGTCGTTGAACAAGATCACTATCTAGAATAAGTACCTAATCCTGTGGATTGGTGACCTTCTGGACTAGCTCAAGGGGGGCAAATATTTCAACGAGATTGACTTGAAGTTAGGTTATCACCAAGTGCCTATTGAACCCTTCGATGTGTGGAAGACTTCCTTCAAATCCAAGGAGGGCATTTTCAAATGGTTGGTCATGTTGTTCGGATTGATGAATGCCCCTGCAATCTTCATGATATTGATGGACGACATACTGTGACCCTTCACCAATGCCTTCGTTTTGGTGTATTTAGATGACATCTTGATCTTCAACTAGAGTTGGGAAGATCACCTCCACCATAGTCTACAAGTCCTTCAAACCCTACACCAACACAAGTTGTGTGCTTACTTGGAGAAATGTACCTTTGGCGTGACCCAAGTTCAATACTTGGGGTACATCATTGACGATTAGGGTGCACATGTGGACCCATCCAAGATACAAGTCATTCGAGATTGGTCAACCCCAACCACTCTAATAGAGCTCTGCATCTTTTTGGGTCTTACCAATTTCTACCGTAGGTTTGTGTTGGGGTTCTCTCATATCACTTGGCCTTTAAGTCAAGTCACCAAGGGCGGAGAGAAAGCAAATTTTTCTTGGTTGGAAACCCAACAACAAGTGTTCTTCAAGTTGAATAATCGTCTTTTTTCTACACCAGTGCTCACTTTACTAGACATGCAACAACCATTTGAGATTGAGATAGATGCCTCCGACTATGCTATTGGTGTGGTTCTTACTCAACATGCGCATCTAGTGGCTTATCACAGTGATACACTTTGAGACACAGTATGGAAGTACCGCACTTACGACAAACAAATGCATTCCATTGTGCACGTTTGTCATCAATAGAAGCATTACATTCTGGGGAAGGAAACGGTCATCCACACAGACGACCGACCTCTATAGTTCATACAGACACAAGGGAAGTTGCAGAACGATCTCCATCAGAAATGGTCCACCTATTTTCAACAGTTCCAATTTAACATTAATTATAAGAAGGGCAACACCAATAATGTTGTTGATTGCCTCAGCCGACCACTGGTCATGGCGTTGATCACTATGCTCGACTCCTGTGGGCACAAGACATCAGGGTGGCCGCATCTTTACAAGAGAGATCTATAATTCAGCAGGTACTCCTGGAAGGGAAGCAAGTTCCAAAGTTTCACCTTCAAGATGCATTGTTATGCCACCTAGGACACATCTTTGTTCCTTCAAGTGAGATTTTCAAGATGATTTGGGAGGCGCACTATAGTCGGTTCACTGGACATTTCAGAGTAGAGAAAAGAGTGGCGATATTGCAGAAATATTTTTATTGGCCGAAACTTTGTCAGGATGTTGGGAAGTACATTAGATACTGCATCGCCTGTGCTACTGCCAAACCAACCATCAAGAAGCAAGATCTGTATACTCCTCTACCGACTCCTAGCTGACCTTGGGAACCTGTCTCCATGGATTACATGTCAAGCCTTCCTTCTACTAAGCATGAAAATGTTTGCATTTTCGTGGTCTTCAATAGATTCTCTAAGATGGCCATCATGGTGGCCTGCAAGAAGAGTATCACAGTAGAGGACACTGCTAATCTCTTCTTTGAGCGAGTATGGGTACACTTTGGGATCCCACAGTCCATTGTCTCAAATTGGGACAGCAAATTTCTTAGTGCATATTGGTCATCTCTGGTCGATGCAGGATAAAAAAATACTAAGTCCATGGTTTTCCATCTCCAAACTGATGGAAAAAAAGAGATTCTCAATAGGATGATCGTACACATTATATGCATGTACAACTCAAAGCATCCATGCACGTGGGATGAAAGTCTCCCTTATGTCCAACACATCTACAACAGATCTCTCCACATCTCAACAAGCCACAACCCCTTTTAGGTATGGCTAGGATTTTAGCCATTATGCCCCATTGATATGGTCATACCATTTGTAGCCACTCAAATAGATTTCGCTCACGTTCAATCTAAAGTTGAAAGGGATAACATCTTTATTGAGCACATTCAACACATCTACTAGTAGGTCCATGATATATTGGACAAAGCCAATGCTAAGTACTAGCAACACCATGATCAGCATGGAGTGTCGCACAAGTTCCAGGTGGACGACAAAGTTTGGCTACATTTGCAGAAGGAGTGCCTTCTTGGACCCCACCGCAAGCTTCACCCGCTCCAATATGGGCCATACACCATCACCAAGGTTTTTGGTGAAAATGCCTTCGAGCTCAACATCCCACTATTCCTTGGTCTACACCTAGTGTTTAATGTTGATCACCTTCGGCCATACTTTCCACCATTGTTGGACACATCTGATATTGCATAACAACTCACACCAACAGAGCTCAACCCAGACTGCATGGAACATGCCACAACTAATCAGATCGTTGACACACAGATCAAGAACACTCACCAATAGAGGATACAACTATATCAATTTGT
Source organism: Pinus taeda (assembly GCA_000404065.3). Classification (NCBI taxonomy): domain Eukaryota; kingdom Viridiplantae; phylum Streptophyta; class Pinopsida; order Pinales; family Pinaceae; genus Pinus; species Pinus taeda. Next base: position 222,175 of record APFE030588297.1, read on the forward strand.
CAAAGTAGGTGAACTCATTCACTAGGGAAAGTGGTTCACTAGGGACTAGGTTCAACAGAAATTTCCTCGCCTCATAGAGGCTCTACATGCAATGGGAACCATTTCTTCCTAAGGGGGAGAGGAATGATTCAGGTGGATATTTGTGGCCACCCTCCTATTCCACCTAGACCCCCCATTCAATTTCTTATGTTTCCTTGTTCATTTCAGCATTTACTATTTTTAGCAGTTTTTCTAGTCCTGAAATTTTGAAGAAGTTTTGACCCCTTAAATGGTGTTTTTTTGGGGTTCACGACAGGCCCATGGCCATAGGCAAGAGCCTACAACGAAACCTGAAGTACTTAGAGAGATCTTTCCAACAAGGTATTGTACGCACCAAACAGAGATAATATGACCAAGTTATGACCCCAAGAAGTTGGTTGCCCAATTAAACCCAATGGGACCCACAAAGTCTTGGTGTTACATCTCATATGGTTAGGGTTTTTGTTGTTTAGGGTTTTCTCATATTTTCCAATAATAAATAGGCCCTTGACCCTTATTGTAACATAGTTCAGAAGCATGTAACTGCCACATCTCTTCTCAGAGATAAGCTACCATCGCCCGAGCTATCTTATTTCCATTTTGTTTGTAAGCATAGTTCAGTGTTTTTCTTTTAATGAAATGAAGTATTTTTCTGCTACAGCTCTATGTTTATGATTATATCTGTAAGTTGTTGCATTCTTGTTTAAGTTCGGATCAACAAAGTTTCAATCAAGTTCGCCTTTTCTTTAAATATTGTTAATTGTGTAAACACAAAGACAAAATTATTAATAAAAATAATAATAAAGATCAATTAAGTGCATCTATAGATCAGTTAAATACATCTTGAAAATAGTTAAAAAAATGAAATAAATATTTCATAAGAGGTGCAAAACAATATTTAAGGGAAAATGACCCTGTAGGGTAAAGGATATTCAAATTTCACACCACTTTAATTAGTGGTTTTACGGGCATATATATATGAAACATTAACTAAGTTTAAGGATAAAATATATTTATGATAATAAATACATAACATAACAAGGCCTCATAGCTAGTGTTCCCCTATCGCTTAGTTTAATTATTGATTTTGAAAGATATGAACCAAGTATTTATGACATAAATTTGGATGATTGAGCTCCAATTTAAATTTATTTTTCCCTCGTTGATTGTGTGTAAAAATAATGAAGACTTTTTTCTTTTCTTTTCTTTTTTTATTCATATTATTTAATACTTACTAAAATCATTGGAGCTAGCATATTATTTCATGTTCTTTATCATTAATGTAAATTTATATATGCTTAGCATGTTCTCCCATGTGCAACTTTATTATTTATTTGCAAATATAATTCGAAATTTGTATTTGATGATTTTTTGTTAAAAAGAAGCACATCAATGTATTCTTTTAATACTATACTCATAATTGTTTTATAATTTGATGTTTATTGAAAAGTTACAAGCTAAAATTTACTTGAAATTTAATTAAAACAAATGTTATATAGTAGCTAGTACCCGTCACTTAGTTTAAATATAGCTAAATTAAACTAAAAACATTGAATTTATGTTAGTGTTAAAATTTAGAATTTAGTCCATTTAGGTTTTACTAATGGCTTAGTCTAACTTATAGACGAAAAGGCATTTTTCACCAAAATTCACTAAAATGCAACAATACAATCTCAAGATTTGTTGTTTTTTAAAATACATTTTTGAATACATAAATAGATTCAACACTCTGAAAACGCCATGGCACTCCAATTATGCAGATTAAACAATTTAAACTCAAGTTTTTTAAAAAAACTGTCAAATTTTGATTAAAATTAACCATCGTGAAAAAAAACATTTCATCTATAAGTTAGGCTAAGCCTTTACTAATTGGCAAATTGAGATATTTTGTTAATTGTAATGCTTCATTGTGACAATGGAGAATCTAATCATACTCAATGACAACAATAGTATTGTTATTTCCTCACATAATATAAAATTATATTTCCATGGACATTTTCAATAGCTATAGTTGTTTTTTAAAAATATATTATTTTCTATACCTTATTAAATTGTTTTTCAAAATTAAATGATTATAAAAATATTGTATTTAACAAAAACAATTATTTTTTATTTAAAAAAAGAAGAAGATAAAATTATAAATTTTTTATAGTTTTGTCTCTAAAACTTGAATATGTCATTGAAATTAGATTATTATTAATGCTCTAATTAAATTACTTGATTTTGTACTTATTATTTTTTTCCCATGGAAAAGTCGTAATTTTATTCATAAGACATAATTACATTTTGTAGATGCTAAAGAGCATATGCATATGAGATATTCCTGTTTTCACATAAATTCAAAATAAAAGTAAAAGAATACTATTCCTTTCTCCCCTTCTTTTTCTCGACCTTTCGCCATCCTCTAGTGTTGGGGGTAGCACTTACGATGGATAGCTGGTTTTTGGTTATAAGTATGGGGGAGTCCTTGTCCGACTCACATCCTTCTGATCCATGTGTTCTCTTGTTGCCAGATATTTCCTTTTCTGTTGACTGGGGTGCTTGTTGCTGCATGGGGGCTTCCTCTTTCTTTAGTGTGTTGTTTTGGATTTTTTGTTCATTCATTTCTGTATTATGTTCTATAGGCTCTGTTGTGTCTTCTTCTTTATCTAATGGATCTATGTGTTGCCAACCTTTAGGTTTCCTCTGTTGCTTCTTGTTCCATTTGGGAATGTTTCTTGCCTGTGGCATACAGTGAGGAGGTGACCTGTTTGTAGGCATCCGCGACAGTGGAACGTTGTATTTTCATAATCCAAGGGTTGTAGCCATTGTGTATTATTGAAATTCAGTGTTATACTGTCTGTTAGTCCCTGACTGAGATCTACTTCAACACAAATTCTAGTGAAAGTAAATATTCTCTTTATGAGTCTGTCTCTGTCAGTCTTTAAGAATTTTCCCAGAGTATTCCCTATGGCAATTAAGACCTTGTGGTGCCAGAAGTGTAATGGAAGGTTGTGCAACGTAACCCATACTGGTATCTTTGATACCACCATTGTGTTGGCATCAAATTCAAGAAACCAGGGGGTCATGAAGAGCCGTGCGCTACCCCATAACCATGGCCCCTTGTTAAGGATATAGTCCCTTTCTTGTTTTGTACTAAATCTGACTATAAAAAACCCCTTGGGGCATAAATATATTTCACAGATTGTTGTCCATGTGGTGTGAATCCATTGGTGCAGAACATCATATTTGGGCCAGAAACCATTGAATCTACAGATAACTACATGGCAATAGAGATCTAAGTACATAATATTTACCTCTAGCATTTCTATGGTGAGAACAGGGTTCTCAGTTTTTTGTTCTACAATGTAGGGCCTAGGAAGTTCAAGCATTGTTGTTGGTTTGGTTTGCTCTTTCCCTTTCCCTTTGACTACATCCTTGAAAGATCTTGTGTTCTTTGAGCTGGTTCCATTACATCCTCCCTGCAGACAAAGGTTGATGATGATGGTCGAGTCAATAGTTATGTTGTAGTCATGTAGGGTATGATTATCCTGTAAGTTGTGTCCCATGTGGATCAGGTTTTTCCCATGTGCTGGTATACCAAGAAGATTCTGTATTTTATATCTTAGGTCCTTGATCCTGCAGCCCTTATAAAGCCTCAAGCAATGATGCCTACCTTCCGATATTTTGATGAAGAACTGTGTGAGGTCCATCTCTAGTGGGAATGAATCCATCTGGGAAAGACCGCGATCTGTTGCCCAAGTTATCTTGTTCCAAACCTCTAGATCACTGGCAATCTACTTGCATGTCTGGCTCTCTTCTGCATTTTGAGGGTGTGATTCAGGACAAAGAGGTGTCTTGATGGTTTTATGCCCCCAAATCTGGAACTTGTTTGGACTTCTTAGTGTTCTAAGTGCCTAGTCAATTAGATATTTAACAGATATGAGAATATTGTTGTCTTCAATGGTGTGGATGGTTGGTCCAAGTCCATTCAATGACCATACAAATGTTGCATTGCCAAAACCAGGAGCGGAAATAAGGTGTATGGAGAGAAAACTATCCCTTACCTCAGAGTCTGTGACGTGTAGGCTGTTAGATCGGGCATTATAAACGTTGAAATTCCCTTGACCGTGGGGTTGGGCAGATGTAGAACAAATATCTGCATAAACCCTCACCCTTCCCTTCATGTACACTCCATCTCGACTGCCCACACACCCTATGCTTGTCAAGCCGCTCGTGTTGCCCTCCCTGCAAACTAAAACCACTTTTTCCCCTTCAATCTTTTCTTCTTCGCCACTGAGGTAGCGAGAAACTAGTCGCGCAAATCATTTCTTCTCATTATCCCTAATCTAGTTCAACTTCGTGACCTTGGCTTGAAGCTTGAGAATCCAATCGGTTTCGGCTACAGGTGAAACAGCTACAGGTGCGACGACCATTTTCGGTTTTGGCTCCTCAAGAATGTATTATTCTTTCCACATCTCATTTTGTACTTATTATTGTATTAGAATATAATCAATTTGTATTTATTATTATCTTAGAATTTAAAAACATAATTTAATTATTACTAACTATATTAAATTTGTTTATATATAAATATAATAATTTAATTAGAAAATATATTTTTTTTGAATTAAAAAAAACAAACATAAACAACAATTCCAAACTACATTGAAATAATAAACAAAATTATAAAAATATAAATATACTTAGAATATTATTGAAATTTGAAAATGTCACATAAAGATTAGACGTATCTGACGTATTCATCCAAAATGCAGTGAAATAATAAAATTCTTTCACACATGATTAATTTTGGTTTCAAAGACCTAAAGCTTCCAAAATAGTATCACACAGATATAGTTTGAAAGTATTAATCTAAAATTTAATGCTTGAAAATTACTTTTTAGATATTTTCAAAAATATATCTTTAAGAATCAAGTCTTGTTAAATGTTTCGGTGTAAATCACATGATATTTCATTTGTTGACGCGTTTATCTAGCCATGCATGTTAAATAGTCAGAGTAGAACATCTAACGACTAAAATTCTTGACCAGGTAATGGCTATATTGACTAACGGATAAATTTGACCGGGAAACAGTTAGTTGGAATCAACTAGGGGCATAACCTTTATTTAATTACATAAGTTAATTTAATTTGATTATTAAATTGATAGTTAGTTATATTCTTATTAAATTAAAAGTTAAAGGACATATGAATATAGAAGTTTTAACTATTTTATAAACTTT
>APFE030588297.1:228000-256088 GCA_000404065.3 Pinus taeda
AATTAATTTAATTTAACTTGATTATTAAATTGATAGTTAGCTATATTCTTATTAACTAACTAAGTCCCTCAGATCTGTGAAGGATCCTATCGACCCTAAGGACATGAAAGGGGTATATATTATTCCTTGTTCCTATGGGACCCCCTATATTGGTGAGACTGGTCACTCCATTAATCAAAGGATTAGTGAACACGCAGCTGACCTTAAGAATAGGAGAACCAAGTCTTCCGCTTTAGCACAGCATGTGGAGAAAACCAATCATCATGTCTGTATCGAGGAGGCTAGTGTTATTGCTAGAGTTTCGCATTTCCATCACTAGAAATTTAGGGAAGCCCTTGAGATTGAAAAAAGGTCGAGCAATCTCAATAGAGAGGATAGCTGGAAGATCATTAGTTGCTCGATCCCAGCCCTCCCTTCCTAGTTGTTTTCTTCCCTTCTCCCCCCCAAGTTATAGCTTGTTCTTGTTTTCTTTTTAGTAAATTTCCCCTTGTTTTCCCGTATCCATGGCCTTTGTTCTTTGAGGAGTGATTGATATAGTTTGAGGTATTTTAATAGCATTTTGTTTATGCTATTAGTTATATACTAATAATTTTAACTTAATTAATAAAGAAAAATAATCTTGAAATCAATCTATGATAATATGCTAATTTAACACTTAAATAAACAATTATTTAAAATATTCTTTCTAACCCTTAAATCACTCTTAATTTATATATTTAATTAATAGTTTTATATCTAACATTAATTATATTATTTATTTAATATATATTTATAGTTAAAAGTTTATAAAATAGTTAAAACTTCTATATTCATATGTCCCTTTAACTTTTAATTTAATAAGAATATAACTAACTATCAATTTAATAATCAAATTAAATTAACTTATGTAGGTAAATAAAAGTTATGCCCCTAGTCCAGTCCAACCAACCGTTTCCTGGTAAAATTTAGCCGTTAGTCAATATAGTCCAACTAACCATTTCCCAACCGTTTCCCGGTAAAATTTAGCTATTAGTCAATATAGTCCAACTAACCGTTTCCCAATGAAATTTAGCCGTTAGTCAATATAGTCCTTACCTGGTCAAGAATTTTAGCCGTTAGATGTTCTACTCTAACTATTTAACATGCATAGCTAGATCTGATTCTTCAACTTGTCCTGATGATAAACCACACTAGTTGGTTCGAAACGCGTAGAAAAATGAAATATCATGTGCTCTGACTATTTAACATGCATAGCTAGATCTGATTCTTCAACTTGTCCTAATGATGAACCACACTAGTTGGTTCGAAATGCATAGACAAATGAAATATCATGTGATTTACACCGAAAAATATCTCATAAACTTGATATGGATCACAGAGACCTCAATTTAATAACTAGTAATTGTTATTTAAATACGAAGCCTAATTTATAGGTAATTACAAAAAAAAAATATAGTCAATTCATGTTCCTCTCAATTGTCGAACCACATAGGGTCTCTCTAGTGGAAAGAGGTATGTATGACATCAAACGCCACATAGGGTCTCTCTAGTGGAAAGAGGTATGTATGACATCAAACAAATACATTTATCAATGACTTCTCTGTTCAACTCAACAACCTTCCACCTACATGTCTTCTACCTCCACAACAACTTGATTGTCCAGGACAATCACGATTCACTGCATGAATATGAAATCTACAAGTACAATTTATTGTGCTGCAAAGTACATAATATAATGATGGCAAAATAAGACCCATGAAAATTACCTAATCAAAATCTAGAAAAAACCCTATTTTAATTTTTAGTGAATTTAAATTTAATGTCAAAATCAACCTATTCTAAATGCGTTATTACCCTACTATGGCAGGGAATAATAAAATATAACCTGAAATCATTTTTATAATTATAAAATATTTGTTAATATTATGTATTATTCCACATTAATTATTGAACATGTGAGATAATATTCATGTGATGATGGGGCCAGCCCACGTGGTCCCACGCTAGCCCAACCTACGTGGACCTACACTAATACTTTGGCTCGGATATAAGGTGATTGCAAATAATTTTGGTTGTTGATTGATAATCAATCCACGGTACTTTGCTTTGTCTCTCCTTATGACACCTGCCCTCCTCGAAGTTGACAAACCCTAATTCACTTAATTCACTTTTTCACCGCCGGTTCGCGCCTATCCTGTCATTTTTACCTTGTTACTTGTTCTGTGGTCTCGTTCTGGTTTTGGCTCTGCCTCTGGTTTCTCTGCCTGTGATGAAACCCTGTTGAGCTTCCGCTGATTTTATGGTGAAACAATGTTGCTTAACTCTGCCTAATCGTTACTGTGGGAGTCTATGTATTCGCTTCAGGGCTTGTTGGTAAGTCACGGTTCCTCCACTGCGCATTCAACTCGTTTTATGACTGTGTGAACATTTCTGGGTTCGCTCTTTGTAAATACTGTCCATTCTGGTCCTTTTAGTAAATTCGTGGTGAATGCTGGTAATGAATGATGTCTGGTCCGCTCAGTTATCAAATGCACAGTTCGATGTTATCTCAGCTTGGTTCTTCTCCGGCGCTCGGCTCTATAAATCAGGTATGGTTTCGTTTCTTGCTATATTCCTTTGTCCTCCGTTTGTGCTGGAACTAATGTTCCACAACCCCTCTGTGGTCAGGGTCAATGCTTTGGTTCTGCAGGCTTTTGGTTCCGGCTCCCTACAAGTATGGTCTCTTCACCTCAACCATACACAGGTTTTGATTTCTTTTCAGCATCTTGACATAGTTTTCTTGTGCAAGGGTATTGTCTGGTTACAAACCCTAACCCTCCACCTCGTTTTGTGTTTGCAGGTGCGGCCGGTTCCGTGGCTTCGCAAGGGTTACAGTCGATACCACCCGGGTAGCTCTGTCCTTGTTTCACTTTCTTACAGTGGCTCTTCGGTCTTAGTTGTATTTGCTTTCGCTTGTTGTATGTATGTTTTATATCTGTCGAGTCTGAGCGTGTTGGGTTAACTCCAACCCGTAGCCGTAACTTGGAGGGTTTCTATGAGTCTTTGGTAACTCGGTTCGATGAACCCTCGTTGCACAGTTTTATGTAATTTGGGTTATGTAGGAGTACAATGTAATATTCAGTGGCATATAAACTTATTTATAGTTGGTTCTGGTGCTTACCCGGTTTCGACTGTGGTCTGGTACGTTCTTCTGTATTTGTTTGCTCCTTCCCGCCTTGTGCTCACTCTCGGTCTTGGCTAGTCAATAGACTCTTGGAGATCGTAAAACACTGTTATTGTATTTGCCTGAAATGAAATGAATACACAGTAATATGCATGTAAATTCTATTACAGAGGACATAAATATTGGAACAGTTTGTTTACTTGTGCACTGAATTAGATGAAGGAAAAATGTATGTATTTCTATTATTCTCATTCACATGCTCTGCTGTTGAACCCCTCTAGGTTATCTCGTTGGTCTTTTTGTACAATAGTTGTAGGCAGTTAGATAACTGCTGGTAGTTATGCTATTACAGTTTGTTTGGTAGTTGCTACAGGCATACGTTTCTTAACTATTCATTAGTTTACTTTGTCTCCTTTATACCATAAGGGTTTGCTGTTTACATCGCCTATTGACACTAATCTACTTTTAACATCTCTAACTAAGACCTGTTACAATAGTTAAAATAAAATAAACTGAAATTAAGTTAACAGAGTTTAATGCTGTAGTTGACCATGAAAGAAATTAGACAAAAACATAAGAACTCTGACAGGCTTGCTGTCCATTTAATGAACTGTTCATCTTTCCCAATCTTCTTCAGAAACTGTGTTCGCCCTCTCTCGGTCTTCACCCTGTCGACCAGATGCTCCTGCATCAGGCTGCCGGGGTAAAAGAGAGATCTCATGGCTCCGTTCCATGATTTCCTCCACCGAGTAGCCAGCCTTCCGAATCTGTGTCTCGTCGAGCCAGGAGCTGTCCTCCATTGGACGGTCCTTCCACTTGACGAGGTAACGCAAATACTCCTTCCTGCGCGTCTTCTTGGCTACCTGTGTGTTGAGGATTCCTTCGATTTCATGGGTCCGGACCAAAGGCAACTGTTTCTTCCAAAGACTGCTCTCGAACTGGGTGTCCCGTTGTGGCTGTACCATTCTATCATCTTTCACCTGGGCATGATATGGGAACAGGTCTGCCACGTTGAATATGGGTGATATACCTATATAAGGTGGCAACTGAATTTCATATACATTCGCTGAAAATTTGCGCAGAATTTTGCATGGGCCGATTTTCTTGAATTTCAGTTTGTTATACGTACCCTTAGGAAACCGTTCCCGGTGCAAATGCGCAAGGACTTCGTCTCCAATCTCAAAATTTAACTCTCGCCGCTTTATGTCTGCATGCTGCTTATATTTCTGCGTGCTGTCCTGTAATCTTAATTTAACTTTTTCATGCAGTTCGCTCATTGCTTCGGCAAAATCTTCTCCGTCTGCACTTCTCCTTTCTAGCTGTCCCAAATGTCATAATTCATGTACTCCTCGCGGATGCATACCATACAAGATTTGAAATGGGCTAAGACCGGTGCTCCGATTGGGCAAATCGTTATAAGCGAATTCTGCCTGGGCAAGAGCTCGATCCCATAATTGCGAGTTTTCTCCTGTCAAGCTTCGTAACAAGTTGCCCAAACTCCTGTTCACCACCTCTGTCTGTCCATCAGTCTGCGGGTGATACGCAGAACTAAAATTTAACTGTGTGCCCAGCTTTTTCCACAGGGTGCGCCAAAAATGCCCTGTAAATTTCACATCCCTGTCTGAAACTATAGTTTTAGGTAAGCCATGTAATCGAACTACTTCTGTAAAGAAGAGGTGTGCCACGTTTGTGGCGTCGCTAGTCTTCTGGCAAGGAATGAAATGAGCCATCTTTGAGAACCTATCCACCACCACCATCATTGAATCATATCCCCGCTGCGTTCTAGGCAATCCTAGGACAAAGTCAATGCTGACCGAATCCCACGGCCTGCTTGGAACAGGTAGGGGTGTGTACAGCCCAGTGTTCTGGCAGTGTCCTTTCGCCAGTTGGCAGATTTTACACCTGGTTACATACCTCTGTACGTCCCGGCTCATTTTTGGCCAGTAATAAAAATGCCCGAGCTACTCCAATGTCTTATCGATGCCAAAATGTCCCTCTAGTCCGCCACTGTGTTTCTCTCTTACTAAGTTTTCCCTCATCGAACAGTCTGGAACACATAGTTGTCCTCCTCGAAACAATAATCCTTCCTGTAAATTGAAATCTAGCCATGGACTTGTATTCCTCAATACGGGATTCTGGCATGCTTCAAAAGCTTCTTTGAAATCCACGTCCATCTGGTACAAATCCTTCAAGTACTTAAATCCCATCACCTGTATGCCACTTTCTTGTAAGAGCAGGGCTCTTCTGCTTAAAGCATCCACCACTTTGTTGGCTTGCCCACTTATGTGCTTCAACACAAAAGTAAAACTTTGCAGGTACTCCACCCACTTGGCATGTTTATGGTTCAGTTTGTGCTGCTGTGTTATGTACTGTAACGCAGAATTATCAGAGAACAAGACGAACTCATTGCCTAGTAAGTAGTGCCTCCAATGCTTCAAGGCTTGAACCACTGCATAGAATTCTTTGTCATATGACGAATACTTCTGCCGACTTTCATTTAGTTTCTCACTAAAGAACGCCACTGGTCTGTCCTCTTGACTGAGTACAGCGCCAATAGCTGTCCCGCTTGCATCACACCGAACCTAAAAAGGTTTGCTAAAATCGGGCAGCCTCAGGATTGGCCTCACCGTTATTTTCCGCTTCAGAAGTTGGAAGTTGTTTTCTGCCGCCTTAGTCCAACAAAAAGGTTGGCTGACCTTTTTTATGGTCTCTAGCATTGGTGCGCAGATTTCACTAAAATTCTTAATGAACTTTCGATAAAAACTTGCTAAACCGTGAAAGTTACGTACCTCAATTAAATTCTTAGGTGATGGCCAACTTATGATCGCTGCAATCTTCTCTGGGTCCATCTTTAACTCATTCTCTACCACTACAAATCCCAGATAAATTAACTCCTTCTGCAAGAAAGTGCATTTCTTCAAGTTTATCAGCAATTTGTTCTGCTACAGCTTCTCGAATACCCTTCGAATATGCTGAAGGTGCTCTCTTTTCGTCCTGCTAAAAATTAAAATATCGTCCAGATAGACTATCACGAACTTTCCAATAAATTCTTTTAACATTTCGTTCATTAGTCTCATAAAAGTACTCGGAGCGTTACTCAACCCAAATGGCATGACCAGCCATTCGTACAGTCCTTTGTTGGTCTTGAAGGCTGTCTTCCATTCATCTCCCTCTCTAATTCTGATCTGATGGTACCCACTTTTCAGATCTATTTTTGTAAAATATGCTGCCCCACTAAGACAGTCCATCATGTCATCCATTCTAGGCAAGGGAAATCTGTATCGAATGGTGATCTTGTTTATAGCCCGCGAATCTGTGCACATTCGCCATTCTCCTCCTTTCTTGGGTGCAAGGACTGTAGGTACTGCACAGGGGCTTAAACTCTCTCTGATCAGTGCCTTATCTAACAACTCCTACACTTGTTTGCGTACTTCTTCATTGTCCTTTGGACTCATTCTGTACGCTGCCTTGTTCGGCAAGCTTTCTCCTGGTATGAAATCAATGTGGTGGCTGATGCTCCTTTTGGGAGGCAACTTATCAGGTAGCTCATCAGCCGCAATGTCTTGAAATTCTTCTAACAGCTCTTGTACTTCTTTGGGCAATTCTGATTTCTCTAAGTTCAGTAACATTGGCTTCATCCTCCTCACAACTACAAAATTAATTTCATTTTCCTCAACCTGCTTTATGAACTGTTTTCCTCCCATTAATAGCGCCTTTGTTCCACTTGATTCTGCTGAATCTTCCTCTTTGATGGGTACAAGTGTGTGTTTGACCCCATCCTTTGTAAACTTATAACAATTAGTTTTCCCATCGTGTGTCACCTTCCTGTCATACTGCCATGGTCTTCCGAGCAGTATGTGGCACACGTCCATTGAAATAATATTGCAGACCACTGTATCGTGGTACTTGCCAATGTGAAACTCTACCTCGCATTGTTCATCAACCAACAGCTGGTGGCCTTTCTGCAGCCACGACACCTTGTAAGGTGTGGGGTGCTTCAACCGCTTCAACCCCAGTTTTTCCACCATCTCAGTGGCAACCAAGTTATCCGTACTCCCGCTGTCTATTATCACCTTGCAGCATTTTCCATGCAATTTATAGACTGTCCGGAACAGTGCCTTCCGCTGTGTTGGTTCAGGCACTTCCTTGGTTGGATTTAACAGCACTTTATTCAAAATCAAAGCCTCCCCTGCCTCCGCCATGTCTTCCACCTCCCGGGGTTGTGCTTCAGCTTCTTCAGGCTGTGCCATCAGCGTTCCCCTCTGACCGGCCTGTTCAACTTTTGGACACTCAAAGGATCTGTGCCCCCATTTATGGCACCTGTAGCACTGGACTCCAGTCCCTCTTCCACGGCCATTCCCTCATCCTCTCTGGTATGACCGACCTCCTCTGGTGTTATCTCCTTTTTCTGCTGTCCCTGAAGTTTTTGAACTGCTGCCTTCTTTGCTGTTCGCAACACTCTTTCCTCTACCGTAGCACTGTCCCCGTCCTCTGCTATTTCCTCTCCCTCTTCTGCTGTTCTGTTTTCTGTTAATTTTTTCCTCGGCCTTTACAGCGCTCTGAAAGGCTTCTTCAATATTCTGGGGAGAAAGAATACCGATTTCATCTAATATCTCCATCCTCAATCCATTTACGTACCTTGCTGTCTTTTCTGGGTTATCATCAGTATAACCAGCACGTAAATTTACTCGGTAAAATTCTTCCGTGTACTCCTTAACAGTCATTCCCCTCTGCTTTAAACTCTGCACTCGCCGATATAATTCCACCTGGTAGTCTTTTGGCAGAAATCTGCCCTTCAATTTCGCTATCATCCTTGACCATTGTCGTATCGGCGACTTGTTCATTCTTTTTCTGTCCGCTTGGACACTGTCCCACCACAAGAGCGCGTGTCCCTTTAGCTTAGTGGCAGCGAACTTAACCCTTTTATCCTCACTGACTTCTTCGTTTTCAAAATATTTGTCCAGTTCGCTTATCCAGTCCAATAGGACTTCTGCAGACAGACTGCCATCATAATTAGAAATTTCTGTTTTTGGTTTGTTGCTGGCCAATAAAACCTATCGCAGCAGTTTCAATTCCGGAGCTTCCTCATCAGACCCGTCTGCAGCAGTTACCACTTCCTCCTCACTGGTATCTCCAAGTTCTGGGTCTCTTCGTCTACCCGCTTCCACTGCTTCCAAGCGAGCTGTAAGAACTCTAATATGTTCCCTCAATCCTTCATCTGCTCCCCTACGTGCACCTCTTCCACGTCCTCGTCTTGGCGCTTCCATCCTCTTCTATTTCAACAAAAAAACTGCTCTGATACCAATTGATGGGGCCAGCCCACGTGGTCCCATGCTAGCCCAACCTACGTGGACCTACACTAATACTTTGGCTCGAATATAACGTGATTGCAATTAATTTTGGTTGTTGATTGATAATCAATCCACGGTACTTTGCTTTGTCTCTCCTTATGACACCTACCCTCCTCGAAGTTGACAAACCCTAATTCACTTAATTCACTTTTTCACCGTCGGTTCGCGCCTATCCTGTCATTTTTACCTTGTTACTTGTTCTGTGGTCTCGTTCTGGTTTTGGCTCTACCTCTGGTTTCTCTGCCTGTGGTGAAACCCTGTTGAGCTTCCGCTGATTTTATGGTGAAACAATGCTACTTAACTCTGCCTAATCGTTACTATGGGAGTCTATGTATTCGCTTCAGGGCTTGTTGGTAAGTCACGGTTCCTCCACTGCGCATTCAACTCGTTTTATGACTGTGTGAACATTTCTGGGTTTGCTCTTTGTAAATACTGTCCGTTCTGGTCCTTTTAGTAAATTCGTGGTGAATGCTGGTAATGAATGATGTCTGGTCCGCTCAGTTATCAAATGCACAATTCGATGGTATCTCGGCTTGGTTCTTCTCCGGCGCTCGGCTCTATAAATCAGGTATGGTTTCGTTTCTTGCTATATTCCTTTGTCCTCCGTTTGTGCTGAAACTAATGTTCCGCAACCCCTCTGTGGTTAGGGTCAATGCTTCGGTTCTGCAGGCTTTTGGTTCCGGCTCCCTACAGGTATGGTCTCTTCACCTCAAACATACACAAGTTTTGATTTCTTTTCAGCATCGTGACATAGTTTTCTTGTGCAAGGGTATTGTCTGGTTACAAACCCTAACCCTCCACATCGTTTTGTGTTTGCAGGTGCGGCCGGTTCCGTGGCTTCGCAAGGGTTACGGTCGATACCACCCGGGTAGCTCTGTCCTTGTTTCACTTTCTTATAGTGGCTCTTCGGTCTTAGTTGTATTTGCTTTCACCTGTTGTATGTATGTTTTATATCTGTCGAGTCTGAGCGTGTTGGGTTAACTCCAACCCGTAGCCGTAACTTGGAGGGTTTCTGTGAGTCTTTGGTAACTCGGTTCGATGAACCCTCGTTGCACAGTTTTATGTAATTTGGGTTATGTAGGAGTACAATGTAATATTCAGTGGCATATAAACTTATTTATAGTTGGTTCTGGTGCTTACCCGGTTTCGACTGTGGTCTAGTACGTTCTTCTGTATTTGTTTGCTCCTTCCCGCCTTGTGCTCACTCTCAGTCTTGGCTAGTCAATAGACTCTTGGAGATCGTAAAACACTGTTATTGTATTTGCCTGAAATGAAATGAATACACAGTAATATGCATGTAAATTCTATTACAGAGGACATAAATATTGGAACAGTTTGTTTACTTGCGCACTGAATTAGATGAAGGAAAAATGTATGTATTTCTATTATTCTCATTCACATGCTCTGCTGCTGAACCCCTCTGGGTTATCTCGTTAGTCTTTTTGTACAATAGTTGTAGGCAGTTAGATAACTGCTGGTAGTTATGCTATTACAGTTTGTTTGGCAGTTGCTACAGGCATACGTTTCTTAACTATTCATTAGTTTACTTTGTCTCCTTTATACCATAAGGGTTTGCTGTTTACATCGCCTCTTGACACTAATCTACTTTTAACATCTCTAACTAAGACCTGTTACAATAGTTAAAATAAAATAAACAGAAATTAAGATAACAGAGTTTAATGTTGTAGTTGACCATGAAAGAAATTAGACAAAAACATAAGAACTCTGACAGGCTTGCTGTCCATTTAATGAACTGTTCATCTTTCCCAATCTTCTTCAGAAACTGTGTTCGCCCTCTCTCGGTCTTCACCCTGTCGACCAGATGCTCCTGCATCATGTGATACTTGTGATATTTAATTTTATATCATTTTAAAATATTAAATTGAAAGAAAAATATTGAAAAGAATCATTTCATTCATGTGATGTTTAATCTTTATCATTTTAAAATATCAAAGTCAAATAAAACCTATTGAAAAAGCACCGAACTTTTCCATTGCAGCAGCAAAGTCAAATAAAACCTATTGAAAAAGCACCGAACTTTTCCATTGCAGCAGCATCGTGCAGCGCCGTTGCCGCTGGGAATTTGGCCGGAAAACAAAAGCCTTGCGGTTTCCTTGGAATAGACGCAAGAATTTCATATCATCTTTATTCACATGTTCAATTCTTCTTTTTCTTATATATCATGGTGCACGTTTTGATTATAGGATTTGGGATCAAACTGATTTTTATAGATTCTAAAACAGAAAAATGAGAGACCATTTGCTTTGTCATTGGCAAAACGTTAGATTTGTTTTGGAATTTTTTCAATTTATCAATTAAAAAAAGTTAAGACCGACAAAATTTAACCGATTTTGTATTTTTCATGCTTTTCATTTTACTTTCTACACAAATTTGAGTGCCAATTTCTTTTTATTTGGAAACTTTCTTTTAACTACTCTTGCATCTCTTGCATCTTAACTTTCATTAATCTCTCTCAACTTTGAGAGTGCCTTGTTTTCTCTTAAGTAATCATATATCTTTCCAGAACATAAAACGATACTTTTAAGATTTTATAAGGCTTTTCAGGGTTTGGTGGTTAATAGTTTTGATTAATTTTCATGGTTTTTTTTGTCGTTTTTCTTGATTGATATTATTTTTATATTGGATGTTTTTTTTTCAAATTTTAAATAAAATTATATTTATAAATATTTTAAATATATAA
Source organism: Pinus taeda (assembly GCA_000404065.3). Taxonomy (NCBI): domain Eukaryota; kingdom Viridiplantae; phylum Streptophyta; class Pinopsida; order Pinales; family Pinaceae; genus Pinus; species Pinus taeda. The sequence continues at coordinate 239,195 of APFE030588297.1, forward strand.
ATGAATTCATTATTTTTTAAATTTAAAATATTTGAATCGTACAAATTACATAACTTAAAATTGTAATTTTTAATCTAAGGGATAAAGATATTTTGTTATGCCTTTTCACGCAAGGTTTAGAGATAACCTTCTAAACCCATATATTATTTCATTAGAGTGAAATGACTTTAAGGAAGTACCCCAACCGAATATAAAATGCAGTGGACAAAATCATGTATAACTTAAAATTGTAATTTTTAATCTAAGGGATAAAGAATTTTGTTACGCCTTTTCATGGAAGGTTTAGAGAGAACCTTCTAAACCCATCTATTATTTCATTAGAGTGAAATGAATTTAAGCAAGTACCCCAACCGAATATAAAATGCAGTAGACAAAATCATGTATTCAATTTAATAGTTTCGCTGAATCAAAGAAATTATAAATCTTAAAAATTTTAAAATCCATAAAAAAAAAAAAAAAAAAAAAAATTGAAAAGGCTTAGAGAGAACCTTCTAAACCCATCTACTTTCTTTGCTAGGGTGAAGCCACTTCAAAGAAGTGCCCCAACCAAATATAGAATGCAATAGACAAAATCACTTGTTCAATTTAATAGTTTGTTGAATCAAAGTAATTAAAATTTTAAAATTCATTTTAAAAATAATAATAATAATAGGTTTCTATCGTTAAGTTCAATGCGTCTATCCTAAACTATTAATATCACAATTACCCTATACATTTAAAGAAAAAATTAATATGGGTGGGTGTCGGCAATTTGTATTGGTGTAGGTGGAAAATAAGCAAGGAGCTCCATGTGGCTAAAAGAAAATTGAGACTGAGAACCCTCGTGAGCCTGAACAATGTTCAAGTAGGCAACAATGGGTGAGAGAGAATCATCAATGATCCTGAGCCAAGTATCCAATGTGGGTGGCCCGAAACACGAAGACAACCCTCTGCCTAAAACAAGAGTGATTATTACTTCTAAATGATGGATATGAAAGTATTTGTGGATGTTAATAGAATTTTGGCTGCATGAGTGAAAGTGTTTGAGAAGCAAACCAAAATCTCAACATTTTGAATATTTGTGTGAATCTTTACTCCACTTTTTTCAAAGGGAAACACTCCCTCAACTAGTTGAAGTTCATAATAAGAAATGAAATCAGATACATATTACTCTCAAGAGCTGCATCTAGATACTTAAAAGATAACATTGAAAGACATTGCAAAATGAAGAAAACCTTTAGCTATTAAAGGAGTGTGCTTAAATCAAATCAAGAGAAGAATGTTGAAGCTAATTTTTCCCTATGGGCTGTATGAGCGATTCTTCACAAGAAAAAAAAAAACAGATATGAAGGGTAAATGGCGTCAAAAAGATTGTGACTTCTTCACTATTTGAATTCACTGAAAATGTGAAGCGCGAATGGCGTCTAAAATAATGTGACTTCTTCATTATTCAAATTCAATGAAAATCTTCTTATACCAATTTTACAACAGAGAATTGCATCCTGAAGGTCGAAACAAGAAAGGGTCATAGAATTGCATTTTAAAAGTCGAAAAACTTGAAAAAAATGGTGTAGAAAAGAAAGTAAAAACAATTGTCCTTCTCCATGATAAACATCTTAAATCACCTAGCATGATAATCAACTTTCAAAATAGGATTCGGCATTGTTACTAAAACAACTTTCTTTTGTGAAGAAATTCGATAATAATAATTTTCTTTCCGAAAATGAACTTTGACCAAATAAATACCACAGATATTGAGAGATGGGTTTGTTTCTCCCGGAAGATTTAAAAAAAATAAACCTTTGTCTTTAAAATATCTATACTATAAGAGAAAAATTTACAGAGTATTCGAACAAAGTGGCCTTCATTCATTTCAAGGAGAACTGATGGCCCCAACCCAACACTTTATAAACTGTCGTAATTGAAATGATTTTGTAATGTTTATTCGTTTGGTTGAATCATTCGGTGGTGATTACACGTGGATGAAATGCACCGTTGGATATTTTGGGTTTTATATTATATGGCATTCAATTACACAGTAATGAATAGGTACTTGCCTCGGTTTTCGGGTTCCTGCTCAGCCCAATGCTTGAACCCTTTGTCCATCGTTCATTTCGATCATTTGATGTTGGTTAGTCGAGGGTTTTCCCCGCTATGTTCTGCAAGGTTTTGTTGGGCAACTCTGCTGCGAGTCTTGGGCGCGCCTCTGGTTGTTTCTATGATGGGTCTTTGCTATGAATGTGATTGTCCTTAATCCTCGGTTCGTTGGCAGTTGTGGTTTTCCCTGTAGCTGCCTAGGTAAGTGACCTCTGTTGTGATTCGTTTTCCTTTTGTCCTGGGCTCAACAGACCACCATATGTTAACTCATGCACTGGTATTGCTCATTCTGGTTGGCAACTTAATGTTTGCTTGTTTCCAAGCTCAGCTCGATGGCTTCCTTTCGTCCTCGACTTAATACACAGGTAGTCTTCTTTCTTTGTTTCAATTTGTGAGTCTTTTTCCACAGTTTCTGACCTAGTCCACTCCTTCATCTCCACAGTCAGTCGGAGCTTTTGGTGGAATGCTGGTCTTCGATCTCACTGCAAATTCTCAGGTAAGCCGAATGCAACTTTCATTGTTTTGTTTCCCTTTCCATGTCTATATTTCACTTCTACTACAATATAAGCTCTAACACCTGTGTATCATGGCTGTGTAGGTGTTGAGGGTTTGCGGTTGGAGGGTTTGGCCATATACGTCTTGGTCTTGTCCAGTAGGCTCTGCCTCTTCGAATTTCTTTTAGTGCTTGTTCTAGTCTTTAACTTACGCCTTTGGGTTGTATGGGTTTGTCACCCACGTTGCTTGTCAAATGACTCACACTGTGAGCAATGCTCTACTACTTGGGAAATCTGGGCTCCCACTGTGTCTTGACTGTAATCTTCTGTTTATAGTTGCAATTTTCTATCGAAACCCTCACCTAGGGTTTGTCATTCAAGGGTCTGCGTGTCTATGGTTGTGTATGAATATGTGGTTGAAACCCTCACCTAGGGTTTGTTGTTCACGGTTTGAGCATTCACGGCTTTATTTTTACAGTACTGATATGTAATTGTTATATGTTGGACTTTGGAATTTTTGAAAGGAAAATTCTTCAGGGAGATATAATAAGATTTGGTTTGGTTTGCCTGAATAACATTCGTTGTTGATTTGCTCTGAATTCGTAGTCGGAACTACTCTTATGATTCTTTAGTTTGCTTGAGATGTGATGTGTAAATGTGCACAAACCCTGTAGTTATGCTGACAATTTTATATGGATGTCAATTTAAATGTATGGTGGAAACTTTCATCCGGCCTGTGGGTGTTTGGCATGTACCAAATTTTGGTTGTATCACTCCTGGTTTTTTTTTCGTTGTTTGCTTCAAACGAATTACAAACCCTCGTATTGTATCTACTCTTCGGTCTCGCTATGAGAACTGGTTCTTCCTCTCAGGAAAAAAAAAAAAAAATTATTTTCAAGAATCTGTGTAGAGTTAGAGTTATGCTCAGATAGTCATCAATTGGAAAACATAATAAAGTACAGTAGACATACAGATGGACAGAACTTAATTTCTCTGTTATTGTTATTATTTGAGTGCGAGAGGTACTGAACTGAACCCCTTACATGATTTGTCTTGTTACATTTATATGTTTCCAGTTCCAGTTAATGAAACTGTACAGTTGCTTTTCAGTTATAGACTTTATAGTTACATGCTTATTAATCATTCTTTCTATCTTATGACAAGATTTTCCTTTAATATACATTCGTCTTTTCCCTTTTAAAATAATAGGACAACCATTAATCCTTGACTTGTTAACAACAGACAAACAAATAACTCTAACTAATCAACTACCCTTGACTAATTTAGAAATTAAGATAAGAATAAAAGTTCTACCTACTATTCTATCAACTAACATAAAGACAACTAAAAGTAAACTCAACTCTTTGACCTGGCAGAGACCGACAATCGGTCATGGTGCTTGAGCTAGATGCTCCTGCATCAGGCTCCCGGGCAAAAGAAAATCATGACTCCGGTCCATGAGTTCCTCAACTGAAGAACCTGTCTGCTCAATCTGCCTGGCATCAAGCCACGAACTATCCTCAATAGGATGGTTCTTCCACTTGACTAGGTATTGCAGATACTCCTTCTGCCAAGTTCGTTTGGCCACCTGAGTGTCGAGAATGCGCTCAATCTCAAGAGGTTGAACATAAGGCATCTGTCTCATCCAAGCTTCTCCTCCAACCTGGGTATTCCGTGTAGGCCACGTGGTTCCATCTTCTTCCTTCTCCTCTGGGTCAGCCGTGTAGGGAAACAAGTCTACTACGTTAAAGATAGGTGAAATGCCTATTTCGGGTGGAAACTGTATCTCATAGGCATTTGCTGAAAATTTCCGAAGGACTTTGCAGGGTCCTATCTTCTTATACTTTAATTTATTGTATGTACCCCTAGGGAAGCGTTCCTTGCGCAAATGCACGAGGACTTCATCTCCCACATTAAATTGTACCTCCCTTCTCTTGAAATCTTCTTGTTGTTTATACTTTAGACTGTTGTCCTGTGATTTGATTTTTACCTGCTCATGCAAATCCCTCATCGCGTTAGCGAAATCTTCTCCATGTGTACTTCGCCTTTCTTGCAGTCCAAGATCCCACAACTCATGCACTCCACGAGGATGCATGCCGTATAAGATTTGAAATGGACTAAAGCCTGTGCTGTGGTTAGGCGAGTCGTTATAAGCGAACCTGCATGTGCCAGCACTTGATCCCACATCCATGAATTCTCTCAAACCAGACTTCGTAGTAGGTTTCCTAGACTCCTGTTTACAACTTTTGTTTGTCCGTCGGTTTGCGGATGATAAGCAGAACTGTAACTCAAATGTGTATCCATTTTCTTCCATAGGGTATGCCAAAAGTGTCCTGTAAACTTCACATCCCTGTCTGACAAAATAGACTTAGGCAACCCATGTAACCTGACAATCTCTGTGAAAAACAAGTGGGCCACATGAGTGGCATCACTAGTTTTCCTACAAGGGATGAAATGTGCCATTTTCGAGAATCTGTCCACTACCACCATCACTGAGTCATAACCTCATTGTGTCTTAGGTAGACCTAAGACAAAGTCCAAGCTGACTTAGTCCCACGGTCTGCCTGGAACAGGTAATGGTGTGTACAATCTTGTGTTTTGATTGTGACCCTTCGCCAACTAGCACACCTTACATCTGGCCACAAATCGCTGCACATCCCTCCACATCTTTGGCCAAAAGTAGAAATGACTGAGCGGCTCGAGTGTCTTTTCCATGTCGAAATGTCTAACCAGACCTCGACTATGCTTCTCCCGAATAATATTCTCTCTCATCAAGCAGTCAGGTATGCATAGTTGTCCTCCCTTAAATAGCAATTTCTCCTGTAGGTTGTAGTCCAACCATGCAATGTTATCTTTCACCAAGGGATTCTAACATGCCTCATAGGCCTCCTTAAAATTTGTATCAGTCTGGTATAAGTCTTTTAAGTGCTCAAAACCCAGCACTTGCACAGTACTTTCATGCAGAAGTAAAGCTCTCCTACTTAGTGCATCCACCACCTTGTTGGCTTTCCCACTAATATGCTTCAATATGAAGTTGAAACTCTGTAAATACTCCACCCATTTGGCATGTTTGTGATTCAACTTGTGTTGTTGCATTACATACTGTAGTGCATAATTATCTGAAAATAGCACAAATTCGTTTCCCAATAGATAATGCCTCCAGTGTTTTAATGCCTGTATAACAACATAGAACTCCTTATCATACGATGAACATTTCTGTTGACTTTCATTTATCTTCTCGCTGAAAAACGCTACAGGCTTATCCTCCTGACTGAGTACAGCTCCAATAGCTGTACCGCTAGCATCACAGCAAACCTGAAAAAGCTTCTTGAAATCTGACAATCTCAGGATCGACCTCTCAGTAATCTTCCTTTTTAATAACTGGAAACTTCTCTCCGCTACATCTGTCCATCAAAAAGGCTGACTGGCCTTTTTAATGGTGTCCAACATAGGTGCACAAATTTCGCTAAAATTCCTTATGAATTTCCGGTAAAAACTCGCTAGTCCATGAAATCTACGTACCTAGAATAAATTTTTCGGAGATGGCCAACTAACTATTGCCACAACCTTCTCCAGATCCATCTTCAGTTCATTTTTTGCTATTACAAAGCCCAAATAAATCATTCCTTCTGCAAAAAGGTAGATTTCTTCATGTTTATTAGCATTTTATTCTATTGTTATTTTTCCAGCACCTTTCGTACATGTTGAAGGTGTTCTTCCCTTGTCCTACTGAAAATTAGTATGTCATCCAGGTACACTATCACAAATTTCCCGATGTACTACTTCGACATCTCATTCATCAACCTCATAAATGTACTGGGCGGACTACTCAGTCCAAATGGCATGACGAGCCATTCGCACAGCCCCTCATGCATCTTAAAGGATGTCTTCCATTCGTCCCCCTCTCGTATCCGAATTTGATGGTACCCGCTTTTCAAGTCTATCTTAGAGAAATATGTTGCCCCACTTAAACAATCCATCATGTCATCCATCTGTGGTAATGGGAACCTACACCGGATGGTGATTTTGTTGATGGCCCTTGAGTTCATGCACATCTGCCACTCTCCTCCCTGCTTGGGGGCGAGAACCGTTGGGACTGCACAAGGGCTCAAACTTTCCCTTATCAATCCCTTGTCTAACAATTCTTGCACCTACTTTCTAATCTCTTCATTGTCCTTGGGGCTCATTTGGTATTCCGCTTTGTTCTGCAAACTGGCTTCAGGTACGAAGTCAATATGATGACTTATGCTTCTTTTGGGGGGTAAACTCTCTGGCAAGTCATCCACCACTATATCTATAAACTCCTACAACATCTACTAGATTTCTATAGGTAAATCTGATACCTCCATATGCTACTGTCCTTGCTTTATTTACAACTGTGTAACCCATCTCACTATCCTCAACTTGTTTTAGAAATTGTTTCCCACTAACCAACAATGCTCTTGGTTCACTTGTCCCTGCTGTCCCTTCTTCCTTGATGGGCACAAGTGTATGCTTGATTCCATCCTTAACAAACTTATAACATTTCTTCAGTCCATCGTGTACCACTTTCTTGTCATACTGCCAAGGCCTGCCTAGCAGTATGTGACATACATCCATAGGCATGGTGTCACAAATGACTTTATCCTTATATCTGCCTATTTGAAACTCCACCTCGCACTGTTCATCCACCAGCAACTGATGGCCTTTCTGTAGCCATGAGACTCTGTAAGGGTTGGGATGTTTCAAGCACTTCAGCTCCAAATTTTCTACCATCTTTGTGGACACTAAGTTATTGGTACTACTGCTGTCAATAATTAACTTACAACACTTACCTCATGACTTACAAACTATTCTAAACAAAGCCTTTTGTTGTGTCTATTCGGTGACCTCCTTGACTGGTTTTAACAATACCTTGTGCAGCACCAGGGCTTCCCCTGTCTCTGGAGCATTTTCTGCTTCTTGGGGAGGTGTCGTTGCTTCTTTTGGTTGTGCAACATATGCACCCCGTTGTCCAGCTTGTTCTGCTTCTAAACATTCAAATGATCGGTGTTCCCATTTATGACACCTGTAACATTGATAACCAACCCCTCTTCCTCGTCCATTTCCCCTGCCTCGCTGGGATGACCTACCACCTCTTGCATTATCACCTCTATCCGCTAATCCAGAAGCTCTGGAACTGCTGCCTTCCTCATTATTACTAGCAGTCCACCCTCTACCATATGACTGGCCTCTTCCCCAGCCATCTCCTCTTCCTCTGCGACCATTCTGCCTTCTAGTAATTTTCTATTCAACTTTCATCACACTCTGATACGCTTCTTTAGTTTTCTTTGGAGATAAAATACTGGTTTCATCTAAAATTTCTAATCTTAACCCATTTACATACCTAGTTGTTCTTTTCGATGTATCCTTTGTATATCCGGCTCTTAAGTTCACTCGATAGAACTCCTCCGTGTACTCCCTTACCATCAATCCTTTCTGTCTCAGATTCTGCACTTGCCTATGTAGTGCAATCTGATAATCTTTTGGCAGAAATCTTCCCTTCAATTTGGCCACCATCTTTGACTAGGTTTTAATCGGAAACTTATTCAATATCTTTCTCTCCATCTGGACACTATCCCACCACAGGGCTACGTGTCCCTTCAATTTTGTCGCAACAAACCTAACTCTGTGGTCTTCGCTGACTTCCTCGCACTCGAAATACTTATCCATCTCGCTGATCCAATCCAATAAAACCTCAATAGACAGACTGTCATCATAGGTTGGGAGTTCTGGCTTGGGTTAGTGCTTGCCACTAAAACAGATCTCAACAATCTCACTTCTGGGCTCTCACCTTCTGGTCCATCTGTTGCTGGTACGGTTTCCTCTTCACTGTCATCACCTATCTTCGAGTCTCTTCTTCTCCTTGCCTCCACTGCCTCCAAACGGGCAACAAGAATTTGGATCTCCTCCCCCAGTCCTTCCTCTGCCATCCTTCGAGCACCTCTACCACAACCTTGCCTTCCTCTTTCCATGTCTTCAATCAATTTCACCTGCTCTAATACCACTTTGATGGCCCCAGCCCAACACTTTATAAATTGTCATAATTGAAATGATTTTGTAATGTTTATTCATTTGGTTGAATCATTCGGTGGTGATTACACGTGAATGAAATGCAGTGTCAAATATTTTGGGTTTTATATTATATGGCATTCAATTACACAGTAATGAATAGCTACTTGCCTCAGTTTTCGGGTTCCCGCTCAATCCAATGCTTGAACCCTTTGTTTGTCATTCATTTCGGTCATTTGTTGTTGGTTAGTCGAGGGTTTGCTCCGCTGTGTTCTGCAAGGTTTTGGTGGGTAGCTTTGTTGCGAGTCTTGGGCGTGCCTCTGGTTGTTTCTGTGATGGGTCTTTGCTATGAATGTGATTTTCCTTAACCCTCGGTTCATTGTTAGTTGTGGTTTGCCCTGTAGATGCCTGGGTAAGTGACCTCTGTTGTGATTCGTTTTCCTTCTATCGTGGGCTTAATAGGTCATCGTATGTTAACTCATGCACTGGTATTTCTCATTCTGGTTGGCAACTTAATGTTTGCTTGTTTCCAGGCTTAGCTTGATGGCTTTCTTTCATCCTCGGCTTAATACACAGGTAGTCTTCTTTCTCTGTTTCAATTTGTGTCTTTTTCCACGGTTTTTGACCTGGTCTGCTCCTTTGTCTCCACAGTCAGTCGAAGCTTTTAGTGGAATGTTGGTCTTCGGTCTCACTGCAAATTCGCAGGTAAGCTGAATGCAACTTTCATTGTTTTCTTTTCCTTTCCAACTCTGTATTTCACTTCTACTACAATATAAGCTCTAACATCTGTGTATCATGGTTTTGCAAGTGTTGAGGGTTTACAGTTGGAGGGTTTGGCCATATACATCTCGGTCTTGTCCAGTAGGCTCTGCCTCTTCGAATTTCTTTTAGTGTTCGTTTTGGTCTTTAAATTACGCCTTCGGGTTATATTGGTTTGTCACCCATGTTGCTTGTCGAATGGCTCACACTATGAGCGATGCTCTGCTACTTGGGAAATCTGGGCTCCCACTGTGTCTTGACTATAATCTTCTGTTTATAGTCGCAATTTTCTATCGAAACCCTCACCTAGGGTTCGTCATTCAAGGGTCTACGTGTCTATGATTGTGTATGAATATGTGGTTGAAACCCTCACCTAGGGTTTTTCGTTCACGGTTTGAGCATTCACGGCTTTATTTTTACAGTACTATTATGTAATTGTTATACGCTGGACTTTGCAATTTTTGAAAGGAAAATTCTTCAGGGAGATATAATAAGATTTGGTTTGGTTTACCTGAATAATGTTCACTATTGATTTGCTTTGAATTCGTAGCCAGAACTACTATTATGATTCTTTAGTTTGCTTGAGATGTGATGTATAAATGTGCACGAACCCTGTAGTTACGCTAACAATTTTATATGTCTATCAATTTAAATGTATGGTGGAAACTTTCGTCCGGCCTGTGGGTGTTTGGCCTGTGCTGAATTCTGGTTGTATCACTCCTAGTTTTTTTTCGTTGTTTGCTTCAAACGAATTACAAACCCTCGTATTGTATCTACTCTTCGGTCTCGCTATGAGAACTAGTTCTTCCTCTTAGGAAAACAAAAAAAAAAAAAAAATTATTTTCAAGAATCTGTGTAGAGTTAGTTGTATGCTCAGATATTCATCAATTGGAAAACACAATAAAGTATAGTAGACATTCAGATGGACAGAACTTAATTTCTCTGTTATTGTTATTATTTGAGTGCGAGAGGTACTGAACTGAGCCCCTTACATGATTTGTCCTGTTATATTTATATGTTTCTAGTTCCAGTTAATGAAACTATAGAGTTGCTTTTTAGTTATAGACTTTACAATTACATGGTTATTAATCATTCGTTTTATCTTATGACAAGATTTTCCTTTAAGATACATTCGTCTTTTCCCTTTTAAAATAATAGGACAATCATTAATCCATGACTTGTTAACAACAGACAAACAAATAACCCTAACTGATCAACTACCTTTGACTAATTTAGAAATTAAGCTAAGAATAAAAGTTCTACCTACTATTCTGTTAACTAACATAAAGACAACTAAAAGTAAACTCAGCTTTGACCTGGCAGAGACCAACACCCGCTCATGGTGCCTGAGCCGGATGCTCCTACATCAAGAACGAATGTTAGGACCTGTAGCTTTGTAAAGGCGAGTCTCATGTGCTTAAACATTTAGTATAAATTTTGTCAAATATAGCTTTATTTTCAGAAGTCGAGAAAATAAATTTCATGTTGAAGACTCTAGTGTCCACTAAAAAAATGTTATTCTACTATGTTTAGGAATATTCTTAAATGTCTTATTCGCTAAACATTTTTAAAATAAAATCTCTGTAGCAAAACATGGGATGCTTCACCCACAATTTTTGTGAAACATCTGCCTCTCATTTCAAAACTACAAAATAAGCATCTGCTGACAAGAGTTTAGGAGAGAATATTTTTCTTTCGCTGCTACGAAAACCTTTTTTTGCAAGATATCAATGAAACAAACTCCATTATTAGGATTTCAACCTAGAAAAAACTCTAATGTTAAGATTTAAAACAAATCTGTTCAATTTGTAATGATACATTTAGGAATTTCTTGTAATAAGATATATCATTTTCAGCGTTATCATGAAACAAAGCACCATTTCCATAGCTTAAAACTTGAAAGGATTCAACAAACTTTACCTCGATTTTCAAAACTCAACCGAAAATTGTCGTCCAAACATTAAGGAAAGGGAGAAAAATTAGATGCTCCAGCCACTAGTGCCAATCCTTCAACTCTTGTATTAATTGCACATGCAAGCCTCTAGCCAATCAACACTGTCACAACCAATTCAGCTTGACTTCAAATTGTTGGGCATCATGGCTTTAGGAGAATGAAAATTTGGATTGTTTTCTAAATTTCAACGCAGGAAGATAGTTGGTGACTGTAAGTATATGTATATTTAAAATAAATAATAAAAACACCCTTGAAACCAAATTGCCACATATGGTGTAGACCAAGTAATAAACAACATAATCATAAAAGTAAATGAATGAATGAATGCTCAGCTCAGGGGGGCCCACTTATATGACAATGATATTTATTATTTATTTATTGTAATCCAGGGATACTCTAATAAACAAACCCTTAGCTGGAGTTTCATTGGTCTGCTAAACTTAAATATTCATTAGACCCATTAGCACAACTTATTATCTGTAATTGCTAAATTCATGCAGTTATTCTCACATTAGTAAAGTAATTGTAGGTGGGCAATTACTCTCACATCAGTAAAGTAATTTTTGGTGGGTATGACTATACCGTGAAAAATAACTCGGCCACCTTCTAATCATTGTGAATCTTGGCCCAAATACCCATCCTAAAAATTCACAGTTCAACGAGGTGGTAAAATACTATAATTTGGCCATGCTTTACTTGTCATTCTAGTGCATTTAAATCGCTTTAATAAAAACCTTCAAGTGTAAATCCAAGGAAAATATTCTATGCAGTAGATTATTCACAATTTCAAGGATTAATAGGTATCATATAGGTAAAATTAATTGTCTGATACCCCATATCCACTTGTAACAGGTATTATAAATTTTGGCGGTTTAAGTTTGAAAGTAGACATTAGAATGACATAATGCAGATGTATAATACACATCAAATTCTAATACACGTGGAAAAAAATTCTGCCATCGTCAAATATGTCCTAGAACCTAGAATACGACGTCAAATTCCAGGCCTGCTTAGACCTATGATTTGCCGGTGACATGATTAATGAGTAGGACAATGACGATTCACTGCTTGAATATGAAATTTGCAAGTATGATTCACTATGGTGCAAAGTACATAAATATAATGATGGAAAAATAAGAGCTTAGGCAAATTACCCACTCAAAATTGAAAAAAAAAAATAAATAAATAAATAAAAATCTAATGTTTACATTAGAAAACATATTTTAATTTTTTGTCAATTTAAATTTAATGTCACAATCAATGCATTATGAATGTGTTATTAGCCTGCTCCATCAGGGAATAATAATAAGGTGGAGGATGGAAGGAGAATATTCTAGAAAAAAATTAAAATTAGTATAGATTTATTTTAACTACTTATTTAGTAAGCATTGAGAGGTATTAAATTTCTTGAAATACAAATCTCTTCTATATTATAAAATTTGAAAAAAAGAGGCTTGCACTTGGAGAGTTTTGGTTTGAAATGTTTGATCCCTTCTTTTTGTTGTTGGTAGATCAATGGTTGAAATGGATCTATACTGATTATATATTTTTCACTCTTATTATAGTTATTAGAAAGAAATTATTTATTATTTTTGCTTTCAATTAGTTCTTCTTTTTGGTTATTAAAATATTTTATTATGATCAACGCACACACACGTTCTCTCTATATACAATATACATATATAGAATTATATTGAAATAAATTAATTAACATGGATATTTAAATAAGTTATTTAAGTCACGGCCCCAAGGGTTAGCTCAATCGGTCAAGTTGAGGCCTCGCCAAATGGGAGGTCATAGGATCAATTCCCGAAAGCTCTTGGGGTCAAGTCTTGCAATAGGCCGAGGGGCGTCAACCCAGATTTTTCCAGTGAACATAGCGTCACCCATTGACCGAAGGTGTCCGTGAACCACTTGCAAACAAAAAGTTATTTAAGTCATGTTTAAGTCTTGCATTGAAATATTTTTAGAAGTATAAGAATTATATGCCTTCCTCACATTCAAAAGCCAAATATAAGATTTTTTTTTTTGTTTGCCAAGTTATATGAGTCCTTAACGAAACACCCTATCACCATCTACTCTACACCCCATGTGCAATATATTTTCTTCTTTTTATCTGTAATCATTTTATATCTTTTTAATTTGAAATAATATTATGTCATTTTACATGGGCATTTATTTATGGGGATATTTATTTATGGTTGAGAGTAAGAGGGCAAGATTTTTACTACATCTCTTTGAGACTGGGTTATAATAATATCAATCAACAATGGAGCTATAGCATAGTAATCGTGAGATTAATGACGTTTTATAAAGTTCTTACTTAAAACTAACTAAATATGTATATCCGTTTTTTATTTTATTATATCAAAACATTACTTCTTTTATTTAAGAGCATTTCATTTTATTTTAAAAGGGACACTTGTTAACTAGAAGTTCAGCATGGAAGGAATTGGACATCTCAAACTAGATTATAGAATGCTCCTCTAAGTGCAATAAAAAGTGAACAAAGAGTAGGAAGAAGATAGAATCAATGGAAAGTTACTGGGGCCATCAATTCAACATTTTTAACCCTCATTCCGAAGATATCCTGCCCGAAAAATTTCTAGAATTACAAACCTATTTCCCTATGCAATATTGTATACAAGCTCATTTCTAAAGTTATTGCTAGACACATAAAGAAGGTGTTATACATACACATATCTAGAGAATGGTTTGGTTTACTTTGTAATAGACAAATTCATAATGTGATCGTTGTGGCCCAAGAGTCCATTCACACTATTCATACTTGTAAGAAGGAGGTAGTGGTAATGAAAATTGATCTTCACAGTGCTTTCGAGTGGTCCTTAATTAGGCTCACAATATACAAGATTGGCCTTCGGCCAAACAACATGGAGTGGATCATGGCCTACATCATCTCAGTCTGTTTTGTTGTGCTCATCAACAACCTTCCCACAAACTTCTTCAAGGTGGGTCGTGGTCTCAAACAAGGATGCTATCTTTCCCCTATTATATTTTTTCTTGTCATGGATGGAATCAATCTCAAATTCAAAGAGGCTCAAGCCTGTGGTTGTTTTTATGGACTGAATATTACTAATTATGTCAATATTACGCATTTGTTCTTCATGGATGATATTTTAACTTTCGTTATTATCTCGAAAGAACAATGGACTGCTTTACATTACATTTTCACAAGGTATGGTGCAGTGTCTGGTCTCCTAACACACAATAGCAAATCTACTTTATATTTTTCAGCTGGAGATAGCACAAATATAGACTTTATTGCAGGAATATTTGGATATCGTTAGTTCCACTGAAAGATGGTATATTCTACCTGGGATATAAACTGAAACCATGCAAATATAGTTCAATGGACTGGATTTGGTTGGTTCATAAATATAAACAAAAGCTCTCCAATTGGACTCATAGATAACTCTCACTCGGAGGTAGGTACATTCTGGTATAGGTGGGACTACAACAAATTTATTTTTCCGAGCTCACCTTTTATGATTCCTCACTCCATTGTCAAAAAGATTACGTCAATAGTGACCAATTTCCTCTTGAACAGAGTAAGGGCTCCGACAAGGATACATCTTTGCAAATGATCGGATTTAACCATCCCAAAGAATTTTGGAGGGTGGGGACTCCTGGACATTTACTCTTTTGGACAATCGCTGCTGATTAAATCATTTTGGAGAGATGTCAATGGCTACGACATCTGGCAGGACATTGTACAAACTAAATACATGAGACATTCAAGAGTAGAAGGTTTATTCAGGCACAACACTTCTTACAAGAAGCATGGATCCACCATCTAGAGGAGTCACTTGAAGATACTCCCGTGGTGATGCATGAGAATGGAATGGGGGTTTGGGGATAGCTAGAAAATTCTGATGGACTCATATATCATAAAAGGTATGAACCAGGAGCATAATTTACAGGGACATATTGTTGACATCATAAACAGAAGTGGATACTTCTTTCTCAGCCAATCTATAAGGAACTATCAAAATTGTTGTCTCAGCCAATCTATAAGGAACTATCAAAATTGTTGTCTTATATGGAAAGATGCATCTGATATGGGTTTTTTTGGACAACGTGAAATCAAATGGCGTGATTACACCATGACACTCAACCAGTCTCATCTTTTTTACAATTCTGAAGGTGACCACATTACTTGGGGTGGGAAAATGCATAACCAAATGCCTATTGTCACTGAAGCCTACAAATTTTATGTTACTCAGAGATATAATCTTCGGCAAACCTCTTGGTTCCATAAGGTATGGAAATTAAAAATTCCTATCAAAATCCTTTTGTTTGCCTGGCTTGTTTGGAGAAATAAGGTATTGACCTAGGACAATTTGCTCAAAAGAGGATTTCATGGTCCTAGAATATGCTCCTTCTGTAGAGACTACTTTGAATTGGCAGAACACATCTTTTTTTCCTATCCCTCAACTACTCGTGTTTGGAGGAACATTGCACACTTCATGGATTTTTCAATGGTTTTAATTACAAATCTTGAACATATGATGTCCCAATGGTTTGAATGCAACAATTAAGGAAAATTGATGCAAATATTCATCATTTGGGAGTTCTGGAGTGAAAGAAACCATTACATCTTTGAAGGGAAGCCCATCGATTACAATTGCATCTGCTAGAAAGCTATATCATGGGCAAGCGACATTTCTCTGGACATAAGTGTAATAAAGAACAAAGAGAAGATGTGATCCCCCCCTCTCATTACTTTTCTTGTTGGATGGTTTGATGGTGCATCACAAAGGGGATTTTGTGGTTGTGGCATGGTTCTCAAACCAAATAACAACACACAATATAACCTTCATTGGAATGGTGGCCCTAGGATCAACACCAGAGCTAAAATCATAGCACTTTGGGGTTTACTCTGGTTTGTTGCATAGAAACAGTTGGGCATCAAAACCATTTATGGAGACTCAAAAGTCATCATCGATGGGATACTAGGCCACTCTACTTTCGACCTTCCCCTATTAGCTGGTTGGACCAACAAGGTAAAACATTTGTTGGCCTCTCTCACATCATACTCCATCTCACATATACTTAGAGAAAACAAGAAGGATGTGAATAGGTTGTCAAACGTTGGACTAATAGATCAATTTGAAACCATACATTATACTCTATCTGTGGACCAGCATATCAAAGAGGTTGGCGAGATTTGCTTGCCATAACATTAGATCTTTCTTTTTGTTTATATTTCTATATCTTTTCCTTATTTTACTCCTTGTGTTTATGAATTGCTCTGATCTGTTGTTACTTTCTATTTTGAACATAATTTTGGATGGCACAGGATGCACATCACATTCTGATTTTGGATGCCATGTCACATCTCATTATCTGGTAGGACCTGTCTCTGTTGTCTATCTAGATTTATACATTTACATTGGATGCATGTACTAGTCTTTTTCTCTAATTAAAAAGCCAAGTTTTTTTCTTAGGAAAAAAAACCATGTGTATTTATGTTCTTGATCTCTTTTCAATGTTAAAATATCAAATTAAACACAAATTAAAAATGATATTAATCTATATACAATTAAGATTTTATAAAGGG
>APFE030588297.1:258660-347056 GCA_000404065.3 Pinus taeda
ATATAATTTAGAGTAAATCAATTGCCCCAAGGGTTAGCTCAAGTGGCCGATTTCTCGTCATCTAAGCACCTTTCATATCTTTGGGATGAATTCACCTTCAAAATTAGCTTTCCATGAAGTATTGATTTTCCTTGGCCTAGCGTTTATCCTTCAACAAATTTTTAACTTGATGTTCTTTTTCAAATGGATTTGAAGAATGAACGGGGTAAGGAAAAATGTTGTTAGGAAATGAATGATGACTAAGGGACCTACAAAAGTAGGAGAAACAAACACCAAATTCTAGAATAATACTTATGTTATATCAATTATAAACATTGGTGCATTTGATGGTCTGTACATGGTGAATTGCTAAAAAGAATCTATCAGCTATATATATTTCAATTAATTAATTAATTATGGAATTTCCATATAAGTGTGGTGTGAAATGTCTTGGGGTGAGAATTCTAGATTGTAGAGTGATGCATCTTCATATAAGAGTGTCCTAGAAGCCAACATTTTACCTTTTTGGTCATTTCTAATTTTAAAATTTAAATCTCGTTAATGATCATTTGTTCTCATATATGTAGGAAACATGGGAAAATTTCACGACATATGGTTTTGTTGAATGGCATCCCAAGATGAATGAATACCTATTTGCTCGACCAAAATTGACCCCAACATGCCTAGTCAATGTGTGGTCAATGTGTCCAGTCTAGTAGTGATAACACAGGAAAGTGTGGTATTTTCACTTAGATCTATTTTTTTTACTTTATCTCCATGATATGAACCTTGAACAAGGTCGATTTGATCTATCTACAATCCCAGGGTATCCCACAATAATCAACTATGAGGATTTTTGGGTCTTTAGTTTTATTTTTGTTTATAAACACAAGCAAATAGTGTTTGCTAAGTAAGTTTGTAATTTGAAGACATTCAATAAATAGTTTGTAAGCTTAAACTGCAGCTTTGAACTTTGCTTCAAGTTTATTTCACGTAATATATGCAGTTCCTTTGATTTCCAACCCTTGGTAGGATTACTTGGTGTGCTTTCGAAGGCATGGAGGGGCCCACAATTGAAATTTGTACACTTTCTTTTTTTGTTATCCATCTTGTACATTTTGGTATATCTTGTTCATAAGTGTTTCTTTCATGCTCATACCTTTTAACTTTTAACTTTAAGTATTTTCAATTATCTTGTGCATACTAGCCATTTTATGCTAATGTGCTTGTAGTTACATGTGAATTTGTTGCCATATTTTTCTAAATAATTTTGTTCTTGTTTTATTATATATTGTTGTTCATATTTCAATGTTTAAAGTAATGTTAGTTTCTACCTATCAGAACAAGCTAGTTGAAAAGTTGAGTAAAGGACCAAGAGTTCCATCCACTACCTTTCTTGGTGGAGAAGGCCCTAACTTTTTCATAACGTTTCACTTAATATTGCATCAATAAGCACCATAGTTCCTTGTTTTTTTAGATTCATTATTTGTTTATTTATTTCCTAGAGTAAATCAATGACTAAGACATACACCAACTAAGAAATTGAGTAAAAGACTACTTGAGTGTCCATCCACTTTCTCTTTCAGAAGTGGAGAAGGCCATGGTGAATTCTTTCCTTTTTAAGTGTTGTTAGGTTGAATTTCACTAGATTGGATAAAAAAACTACCAGTGTCTAACTGCTCTAATCAGCAAGAAAGGCCCTAGTGCATTACCAATCCATTAAACCAAACCTCAAGTTAATCATTGTTTCCAATTATTCTCACTTACAAGCACTTGAGTGTGAGAACTTGCAAATTATTGAACATGATTGCATAAAAGATAATGAACTGTGTGAGGCGCCTTAGTGCATGCTCAATCCTAAGTGTTCATATTTCAAGTGTGCGCTTTATTTCCCAAACATTGTGTCTAGATTAAATTTTTATTTCATGCTTTCTTGGCTTAGCTTTAACTTTTGTTGAAAATCCTAGATTTTGACTTTCAGCTAACTTTAGTACTTAATCCTAGACATCATAGTCAATCTAGCCTAACTCCTTACAAATTGTATTGTGCTTCTATGTTTACAACACTCAAATTGATACAAATATTATCTTGTCCTAATAATTTTATGCACTTAAATTAGACCAAAAACAAATATGTGTTGCTTTAAGCATGGTTTTCTTTTCTTTTTTTTCAGTAAATCAAAACTATTTGTAGGCGCCTTTTCTAGGATATAATCTAGAAGGGGAGTAGAATTATTCCCCACTAAGGATAAAAGTATTCTTATTTTAGAGGTTTTTCAAAACTTTGGAATTATGATTAACATTATGTTATTGGTCAACCTCCTCCTTTTTGTATTTTTATGCAAACCACCATGACTGCAATAATTATTACAAAATATAACTTCTATATAAGAAAAAGATAAAGAAGGATTTCCCATTCTTCTACATCAACCTCATTTAGAGCTTATGTAACTTGATTTTTTCTAAGATTGATAGTCCAACCCAACATGATTTTAGTTCAAATAATTGGAACCTTGATGGCTAAACTAAACATTATGAATGTCAATTCCACCAAAGAATAGGGACCTTATTCCTAGTATTAATGAGGGTGGCCTATGTAAACCTTATGGAAGTAATTTCATGTCACCAAAAGTAAGGAAAACTGAGCCATTTGAATCTATAACAATCTTATTTAATTGATATGCATATATATCTTTAAAGGTGTCAAATATACCTTTATCATGCTAAAAGTGTTGAAAAAGTAACTGGGTTCGATTGTTATATTAATTTGTATTTTATATAAATGAAGAAAAAGAATTTTATTTGTTCAAGCATGGGTTTCATGCTCAAGTATAGGTTAAGCATGTTTTTCATGCTTTTAGGGATTGTTGATTCTAGAAGAATATTTTTCATTTATTAAAGTCCAATGTGGACTCTTTGTAACAAAATAAAAATAAATAAATAAAAAATAAAGAAAAATAAATAAATAAATTGAGTCATTGTGTCCTCCAAACACCAAGTTGGCCCTGGCATGATAAGTCGACTCTATTAGGGGACGTTTTGGCTCTCTTGGATGACTATATATAAGGCAGACTTTGTTCTCATTTGCAGAATGAAAAAGAAAGTTCAATCAATGCATATGACAACAAGAAGAGTAAAGTGAAGGCCTAGAAGAGAAGCAAATCTTGAGGAAGAAGGAAGAGACTAGAATTGTTGACATGTTTTTCTCACATGTGGTAAAAGGTTATGGTTTTTGCAGTTGTTGCAGTGTTGATTGAAGGATGACTTGCATACATGTAGTTGTAAGGCCGAAGATTGAAGGACGAGTTGCAGACCTATAATTACAAGACCAAAATATTGACTTGGAGCAGATTGACCATCTTTGACTTAGGGAATGTTGACTTGACTGAAGAAAGTTTTAGAAGGGCTAAGTTTTTGCTTGGAGGAGGTCTAGGTCTTTGGGTCTTGGAAGTCTCATTTTGATTTGATTCTATAAGAAAAGGATTGTTCGACTTTTCCCCAATTTTGGGGTTTTTCCTTGGCTTGGACGCTATATCTTATGTTCTTTGTGTCTTTGTGATCTTCATGTTTTAGTAATTGCTAGATGAAGAATAAAAACTAAATAATATAATACCAACAAATATCGCAATTAATTATCATGAAAAAAGAATCAACTTTAATCTTCAAATACCTTGATTTTCCAACATGGTATTAGAGCAAAAGTCAGTAAAAGGGGAATTGGAGATCACTTTTTGTTGGTAGCTATGTTTGAAGTCTTCTTTGAAATCCATGTGGAGTCCAAGTTCAAATCACCTATTGTTGGCTTAGTCCTGTAAGTTTGAATTCGTCCATCAAGGAGATTAGATACAGCTAAAATACACAGTTTTGGATCAAATATTCGAAGTCCCGATATGTGGCATACCTCGCTCTTGTTGTAGTATGATAAACTGAGAATTATCCTTCATTCGACTACTAGACTTCATTGGATAACTATTCTTCATTGGATTACTAGACTGAAGACATCAAGACACTTTTATCATCTTATCCTTCTCCTTCAAACATCATCCAAAATGCAAAGAACCGCTATAGTGATCTATGATAATATGATTGTAACTTGACAAGAAGTGAATTCACTTGAGCTACTAGATTAAGGATGGAAGTGAGTTTCTTGGTGATACAAGTTGAATTCTAAATAAAGATACAAACAACAATTACTAGAAGATGTGAATGCTTCAAGATTTGAGATATGACACTATGATGATCCAAGTCATAATACAAAGTTGAAGGTCTTTTGCCATCTACCGCAATTTGAAGATTGAGTGATACAAACTAATTCCTGAAGTGTAATGAAAAGTTAAAACAGTGATATGTGTTGTCTCTAAGGCAATGCATGTATATGATACTTCAAATTGGAATATTTGAATTACTTTATGTTAGCTAGACCATAACAGTGATATGTTGCTAAGCTTGAAGAGATGGCCTACTAAGGAGAATATAATATAATCCTTCAAACAAGTGCAAATCATCATAGAGAAGAATATATGAAGAAGTCGAGCTCAAGGAGGAAAAGGATGAAGAAGTTTTGAGACTATTTTTGGGCCATTTCTTTGCCTATTGCAGGTCCAAGCATGAGCAAAAGGGTAGCCACATGAGATAAGGTTGGATATGGGAACGTTGGTGGTTGATCTTCCTTGGAGAACAAGGTCAAAATTCTTATGAATGTCACAGGTAGATCCAAGCCCTTTCTTGGTTATTGAACTGTGGTTTTGATCGCTGGAAGGGAGGCCAAGTAGACCTAGAAGGACAAAAAATGGCGACAGTGCTTGTAGAAGGGAGGGCGAGGTAATTTGAGGGCAGTTGAGGGTTGGTCTGTTGCCCAAAATAAACTGAACTTTTCAGACCTTAAGTGTGCACAGGACAGTGAGAAGCAACAGAAGAAAGTGGCTTCAAATCAAAGGTATGTGTTCTTCTAATTTGGTGCTTTTCTAGGTGGTTGAAGTGTCTTAATGTAGGGAAAATTGTGGAGCATCTTAAGGTTGTTAGAAGGGAAGAAAGAAGTTGTCTCTATTGTGCCCTAGCTTAGGAATCATTCAAATGATGCATTGTCCTTAAAGGGTTGTCCTAAACTCTGTGAACAAGTGAATTTAATGAGAGGTCGAGACCCTAAATGAAGAGAGGTGTGACCACACTATTTTGAGGGAATACTGATCTTCAATTGGGCCATATTCAGCCTCATAGAATGTATTGTAGTAAGAACAAATGAGCAACAAGGTATAACTTGCATAGTGAAGGAAGAAAGATATGATTTGTGACAAGCAGCCTAGGTACAATGGTTGGAGGACTATAAGTGGCTGATTGATAAGGCCTAAGTGTTGTGGACAAGTGGCAGACATGCCACAACAAGTGTGCTATACATTAATTGACTTTTGGGGAAGCACTAAGAAGCAATATTTCAATAAAGTTTGAAGGATGTTTAGAGGGCATATTTGAAGAATCTCTTTGTATAGTGAGTGCAAGAGTTGGCTATTGTGTGGATAGATTTGTGAAAACTCTAAGGACAAGTGAAGCAATCGACATTTAATGTCAAGTGTGTTGTGTTTGGAAGAACTTATGATAGAAACCTTGGAGATATTGGAAGGAAGTTTGATTGGTTCCCTAAGAACTGTCAATTTGAGGGTTGTATACAGAAACCCTAAGGACAATCATCCTAGAGGCACGGCTAACTAGAAGGTTTATTTAAAGACCCTAAGAGTTGAATATTTTGGAAAGATGAGAAAATGGCTAGAGGGATTAATTATTTGAGATTATAGAGTTTTGTTATATGATAAGGATTGGTTGGAAAGGTTATCAAAGTTGACTAAACAATGGATTGACTAAATAATTGTGTGATGGATTATCTTCAACACAAGAAGCAGTGCAAGAAGCAACACAGTGAAGGAAGTAGTGTTGGACATAGTTTAGGAATGCAGTTGGTGAATACCTCAAATACATAATCATAAGTTGTTTGGAGGCAGATTTCGAGCCCTAGTTCAAGAAGTTTCAAGATGAGAAAACTTTGTGATAAAGAGGCTAGTTGAGAAAGATACAACAATTGCAGGTAGGTGATTTAAGGGAAGTATGAGTACTTCTGACACAAGTTGAGGTTTGTTAATGAATTATCCCTATTTAAGAGGGAGTGAGCATGGATTTCTCCTCTCAGATTGAGAGGTAAGGTTGGACATGGGTTCTCCCTGTGTCATGTACTAGGCTAGGACTAACCGTCGTAAGTCTAGTGCATGCATAACATATAGGAAAAATGGATTAAATAAGCATGGTTCTCCTTGCGTCAAGTATTATGATAGATTAGGACTGGTATCCTAAGTCAAGTACATGAACATGGATAAGGAGAATGGGGGATTGGCTAAGCATCTTGAATAGACATTCTTGAGTAATGTATTGTGACGGATTAGGATGGAGATCCTAAGTCAAGTACATGGACTTGGATAAGAATGGTCCGATGGACAGACATTTCCTCGAGGGAAATCATCCAGTGAAAAATATACTTTGGCTATCCTAGGGGGAGTATGTACCTTAGTGAGGCGATGTGGTGTCCCATGGAATGCCTCCCAACATTATGCTTTAATATTGTGAGAGATAGAGTGTACCTGACATGGCCTTGGTAATGTGACCATGTTGGTTATGATGATACTTTAATGATTATCAATATGGATCCCTTCTTATGAAAATATTTCAACTTGAGATAAACTTTTTAAAGTCATTTTGAATACCTGCCTAGTTAAGAGGAAGTGTTGTAAAAGTAACTACGTTTGGTCTTGTTGATGGTGTTTCATTCACCAACATATAGAGGGTCTCCCCGATGTGAAGTCCCAACTAGACCTCACATCATTTAGAGTAAGAGCCCCATCCGGTTATATGGTCTCGCCACCATTACGAGTGATTTAGATACATGGCTTGGCCATGACACATACAAGAGAGATCATAAACATTACTTTGGGGCAGCAAGTACGTAATCTTTGTGTGACACTAAGTGTAGAGTGTAAAGAGAGCTTCCAAAAAAAAGAGAGAGATGAGCCTCTAATAGGGAATTAATTGTATTATCTTAAGAGAGACACGCGAGCAAGGAGAAAGACTTGTTGATTAGCTTGCAAATTATTTCACAAGATAAACAACAATCATGAAAGCATAAACAATACCCATTCAATAGGATCCATATCCAAAACAATGAAATAGTTCATTATATTTAATATGTATTACTTCAACATATACCGCAAACATATAAAGAATAGTCTTACTACAATTATGATACCTGCATGAAAGAGTAATGGCTCAAAGAGCTTCTGATAATTAATGAAAGATTCCAAGAAGATTGTTACATTGATGAAACACTAGCTCCAATAATGGAACATGAAGCTACAACTTACTTCTCCAAAGAATGACTATCTCTCCTATGCACCACTAGAGAAGCCAAGGCCAAATATCTAAGAGTCCAAGCCCTTTGTTTGAGTTATGAGGACCTTTTTATAATAAATGACAATGAATCTTGAGTTTCCACATGACCCTTCAACTTCTATGACTTATGGACTTCCAACATGACTCTTCACATCCTACATATATCTCTTTACATTCCACATGTGCCACTTCACATTCCACATGTGTCTTTTGGACTTATTATTTACAAAAGATAAATTGCATATAAAATGGTGGCTATATAAGATAGAACTTTAATAAGAAAAAATATTATCACATAGGAGAAAGAGACAAATTAGTAACTTCGTCACGGAGTTCATTTGTGATATACGAGTGTCATGCTCTGAATTATGTTGCGATAACTTTGACTTGGGTAGGCAGCTCTACAACATATCACATTTTTACCTCCAATGCCTATGACAATATGGATTTTGGGTTGGATTGTACACTATTCCATAGCCAAGATAAATTTATGTGAAGCTTAGCCAATGCAATTGCATACTCTAGAATAATGTTATTGGTTATCTCCAAGCCTTACTATCCAGATGTTTTCTCGATTTTTTCAATGAACTGCTTTATCTCACGCATGATGACATCCTTAGCTCTTATATATTCAAGTGAACCCACAGGAGGCATTCCATGTTTATGTGTCAGGGACTCCAAACCATTATGAAGTCAACCATAAGCAACTATATTGTTGGTCACTTGTTCATCGAGACAGGTGTACATCTGAATATGGAGCCTTAACTGCACTTTGTCCATCTCAACAACAATTTTGTCCTTCTTAACCAACTGGTCTGAAACATTTGGATACTTAGCACCCCACTCTTGTATCAGATCTACAACTTTGTTTGCAACCTTTAAGAGCTTTAGTATCTCTTGAGATTTCTTCTGTATTTTGATCAGGGGTGCCACTACCTCATGTAAGAGAATCATCTCATTTTGTAATTTCTTCATAGTGTTTTCCATTAGTCCCAATTCTTCAAGTATCGCTGACTGGAACTCCATTTTATTAATACTCTTAGAAGACAGCCTTTGATTCTCTACAGTGATGAACTAATTTTCTCTTTGTCATAGCATTAGGGGAGTTTTGAGGTCTTAAATGGGCCTCCTAAGGAAACTATAAAGTAATAGTGGAAATAATAAAATAAGATTACATTACATCATCAAACTTTAGAGGGGAAAAAAGAAAAAATTATTTTTCCAACTCGTATTTCCAACTTATCTCCCTGTGGGTTTACTCAAATTTTGAGCGGCAACACTCATTGTATGCAAAATTTGATTCATCATCCAAGAAGTACCCATGTTTCATACTTTTGATGGACCCTACTACACGAAAATGAGAAATACAGGAAAAACGTGATTGCAATCACGTTTTTTGATGTATTTCTCATTTTTTGTGTAGCAAGGTCCATCCAAAGTATGCAACATGGGTACTCCTTAGATGAGGAATTAATTTTTGCATCCAATGAGTACTCCCACTTGAAATTTGAGTAAAACCTTATGGAGATAAGTTGAAAATACCATTTGAAAAAGTAGTTTTATTATTTTATTATTTTTTAATGTTTTTTCCTTTTTTACTCCAAAAATGGTGAATCATCCCCCATGGTTGACATCATCATCTTGAATATTATTGGTTCTTAAAAATTTTATTTTGGTTGTACATTTTTCTTAGGAGGCCCATTTTAGACCTAAAAAATCCCCTAATGCTAACTCCTTTCTCAGCCGTGCATTCTCACTCATTAGATATTCTGAGTTGTTGTTGCGAAAGCAACATTAGCTGCCATGACTTCTCCGAGATTTCTCCTAGTACTAGTTGTTATTACCTTCTCAATGGATATGGAGATTAGATGTTCAGGATTGTTTGGGAAGTATTTTCGTCTTTCTTGAATGATCCTCTTTTTCAATTGATCGAAGGGAACATTACATACATCCATGACCATATCTTCTGGTGGAGGGACAATTTCCATCTCACTGAATGGGAGATGGATACCTGTAAGAGGCAGTTCTTATGGAGTGCATAGTTCATCTACAATAGTTCAATAGCATCCTCTTCTTCTAATTATGCTTCCATCGAGTGGGCCATCTATTCTTCCTCCATTATATGCACATCTTCCTCCTCTCATGACTACTTATATTGTTATGCTTCTTATGTTCTTCTCCTTTCTTCTTCCTCTACCTCTTGCTTTTGTTTAAGCATGTCATATTGCTTCCTCTTTTCCTCTTCTTCTTTTTTTGATTGCTCCATCTCTCTTTTGGTCTCTTCCTCTTGTTTCTTCCTTACTTCTATGGCACCTTTGCACATGGGATCAACTTTAAACTTTATCATACATTCTGCCATCGAATCATGCTTGATCGTCTTCGTAGGTCCTACTATGTTCACTTGAGTTGTTTCCACCTATTGTGTCTCCTCCATCTATGCATATGGAGCCTATGGGACCTACCTCATTTCCTGGTCAATTCTTTCTTAATGTGTTGTACCAATTCTTAACATTTTCATCCTCACAAGTCATCATTGGTACATATGGACATGTGTATTGTATCTTATCACAATGTTTCCTGCACACCTTTCTAGGATCATACCTGTGAAAATTAAATGTCCCAAATTAAATACACTTCAGTTATTTAATTTTAGGCTCAATTGCCTTAAGGCTATTTAGTTTGTAAAGTCTAATCTGAAAAGGAAGAGTGTTATGAAACCAGCGCAAGAAAAGATAGAAAATATAGATCAACGCCTTAGAATTCAGCCTCTTCGAGGGGGCAACCTCCATTACATACATAAATGAACAATTCTTCGATGATTCAAATGATAAAACCTCCCTTCTATATATTGGAGTCTAAGGAGTCACAATATAACCCAGCCAACCTAACAATAATAACATAAAGCCACAAAAATAACAATAGAGGGATTCTATGGGGCACAGTAATAACAATATGGGGACAATAGGGGCACAACAATATTACTAAGGGGTACAACTACAATAGTAATGGGGTAATCACTGGTATTATAGGGACCCAACAAAGAGTGAGCCAAGGATCCTTTTTCCTCCTATGGAGTCGTGCAGACAATCCAGTATTCAGTTGATAGGCCACCTTCTGCAAAACCACCTTGTTGGTCGCATACCTAGGCATAAGGTAAGGGTTGCCTGGCACCCAAAACATCTAATGTATGTGCCTTGCAGTGAGGCGAACCAATATGCAATTTCATTGAATTCCTACTTCACCTAATTGGTCATGTAAGGAGGATTAGTGTCACAACTCATCTAGTAAAGTATTGCAAAGAAATGCCCTATCATTATTTCCTAAACTCCTCAGAAACTGATTTCTGATAGATAGCAATCTGTAATGAAAATAGACCAAGAGATTTTCCTGTGGAGTGCAGCTCCATTTCATCCCTGTGAAAGTATACTGAGCGTAGATCCCATCTAGTAGATAAGCAGACATATAGAACTTTGGTGCTTTCTTTGCTTGTAAGGCAGCTTTGGCCCATTGTACATGACGACACAGATCATAAGGAAGGATATCTTCCCAATTGAAAATTCTACCTCTTGTAACAACCGAGTTGAGCAAGAAGATCCAGTTCTCCTCAAACTTTTCTACATTTTTTCACCCATGCAGTCTACAACACATTTCTATGAGATATTGATAGACCTTTCTCAAAATTCTTGTTGGGTATATTTCACTTGTAGTGGGCTCTTGGCACCAATATTTGATGATCTCTTTGGTGTTTAGATTTCCCATGTTGCATAGAACTAAGTATTTGCATATTCTCTAGATGTTACCATCTTATAAAAGAATGCATGTCGTGTGGATGGTAAGTGGAAATCTCATTACCACTTTCATTCCATAGGACCAAATTTGTGTTGTCCATGTGCAACAAGACCCATTCAATGGCTTCGACACATGGCATCACTGGGAACCTACATGCAACTCCATGTATTCTGGACCTTTTGATATTGATGTAGACTTCCCTGTCCTCCAAATCTTCAAGGAATTGCTTCTGCATGAAAGTATCCTTAATGACTTTCTATGTGACTTTGAGAGATTTGTCTAAGACATTGTGTATCTACAAGAATAGTAACCATAGGATTGACAATTTATGATGCCTCCTTAGTACTTTCTTCTGGGGTTTCTTTAGAGATAGTTTGATGGGTAGTAGGAGGAATTGTTTCAACAGACGATGAGAGGGTGATCTAACTTGTATCTAGAATGCCTACAAGTAGAAATGCACTCATGGAGAACAAGAATTGGTTTCATGAAATTACCTATCTAGCACATGGCACTTATCAAAAGAAACTATCAAAGGGGAGATCATATCTAGTTGGATACACTAGCTTATCAATGATGAGAAAAGGAGATTTTGTCAACCATTGGGAATGAAATCAACATCATGACAAGAGAAGGGCACATGTCAAGACAATAATGGTCAAACAAGGCCTTGTTGAGGCTTAAGGATGCATTGTGCGCTCAAGGAGAAAGAGAGGTATAGCTTGGAGGGCACATGGCGCAGTCTCAGGGCACAAGGGAGGCACACTAAAGCTTGTGAGTGCACTATGCGCTCAAGGGGAGCTAGTGAGGTCACAGGGTGCACAATCAGTGGATAAGAGGGGTAGGCTTGATGCTTTTTGATGCATATTGTGCGCTCAAAGAGAGAGAGCTCCTTGTTGGGCACAGTTTTCAAGAGGAAGGGGTACTTGTCTCTCTGGAGTGTGCTTTGAAAGGAAACTTGGTCTTCTGGGCATAGTTTTCCAATATAGTGGGGTTCTGACTTCCAGAAGTGCGCTCAAGCTAGAGGTGTCCTCAAAATATGTTAAGTGAAGATCGGAAACAAGTTTGGATTATAATAACAACGAGAGGAAGGGTCTGCAAGCATTTACAAGCTTTGTCGCAATCATGACCAAAAGATGGAAGGCCATGGAATGTGACGAGTCACAAGAAATAACTCTTGTGACAGCAAAATGACACTTGTACCAAGAACAATGGATGAAAGCTCCTTCTGCGCTCAAAGAGAGAGAGCTCCTTGTTGGGCACAGTTTTCAAGAGCAAGGGGTATTTGTCTCTCTGAAGTGCGCTCTGAAAGGAAACTTGATCTTCTGGGCATAGTTTTCTAATATAGTGGGGCTCTAACTTCCAAAAGTATGCTCAAGCTAGAGGTGTGCTCAAAATATGCTAAGTGAAGACTGGAACAAGTTTGGATTATAATAACAATGAGAGGAAGGGTCTACAAGCATTTATAAGTTGTGTCGCAATCATGTCCAAAAGATGGAAGGTCATGGAATGTGAAGAGTCACAAGAAATGACAATTGCGACAGCGAAATGACACTTGTACCAAGAACAATGGATGAAAACACCACTAAAGAAATTGAAACGAACTGAAACATCAACAAGGAAAACAAAAGTGACAACAAAAACAATGAAAGGAATCAAGAAAGGAAACATGCAAAACTTACTTGTGATCACGATTGAAGAAAAAGAAGTGTGTTCATCCCAGAATGATGAATGATTGTGAGAATGAATTATTAATGAGCTGATTATAAAGAGATTTTACATGCAAGGCAAGTTCGCGCATGCCCGTCACTTGTCAACTGATGAGTTAGTGAGTTGCATGAACTGGAGTGGGATCCTATTTTCTAGGAGTTTGCCCAACAAGCCAAAAGGAAGGGTGCATGCATGAAGAACAAGAGGGCACAATCACTATTGCTAAGGAGTGCACTCCAACTGGGAGAAAGAGGGCATAGTTGCTGAGAACAAGGATTGTGCTTACCTTGTTGACTAGGAGTGCACTCCAATGTTTGAAGAAAGTGTGCCCATTGAGAGTTAGAGTACGCTTTTGCTTGAGGGCGCAATTCCAACCAGCGGTGGCCTTTTGTGACTGCGAAGTTAGGAAAGTGTGCTTTCTCTATGAGGAAAGTTATCAATTTCTTGCTTTTATGTGTCATGCATGTCTAGTGAACAAAGCTAGTTAGTAAATCAAAGAAAGCTAACACTTTTCTATCTTAAAAAGATAACTTGAGTGTTTCTAAAGATAGGTTTGACTTAGGAGGAAAGACGACACTTAGGAACCTTGCAAACATGAGCAAATAACAAGACGACATAAGAGGGCTTGAAATGGCAGTTCATGTAGACTCCAAAAATGAATTAGGAAAAAAATTTGGAGGGTTGTTGTCACAATGACAACAAGTGTTCAAATTAATTTGTATTTTATGTAAATGAAGAAAAAGAATTTTATTTGTTCAAGCATGGGTTTCATGCTCAAGTCTAGGTTAAACATATTCTTCCTGCTTTTAGGGAATGTTTAGTCTAGAAAAATAGTTGTCATTTATTAAAGTCCCATTTGGACTCTTTGTAACAAAATAAAAAATATTAATTTTTGAGTCATTGTGTCCTCCAAACACCAAATCTTCCCTGCCATGATAAGTTGGCTCTATTAGGGCACATTTTCGCTCTCCTAGTTGACTATATATAGGTCAGACTTCATTCTCATTTGCATAATGAACAAGCAAGTTTGATCTATGCATATGAAAAGAAGAAGAGAATAGTGAAGGCCTAAAAGGGAAGTGAAACTTGAGGAACAAGGAAGAGACCTGAATTGTTCACTAGTTTTCCTCACATGTGATAAAAGGTTAGGGTTTCTGCAGTTGTTACATGGCCAGAGACTAAAGGACGAGTTGCAAACTTGTAGTTGTAGTGGCGAATATTGAAGGACAAGTTGCAGACCTATAGTTGCATGACTGAAATCTTGACTTGGAGCAGATTGACCATCTTAGACTTGGGAAATGTTAACTTGATTGAAGAAAGTTTTGGAATGGCTGACTTGGTGCTTGGAAGACGTCTAGGTCTTTGGGTTTTAGAGGTCTCATTTTGATCTGATTCTATAAGAAAGTTGTGGGGTTTTCCCCTGGCTTAGAGCCTATATCTTTTGTTCTTTGTGATCTTCATGTTTTGGTAATTGCTTGATGATGAAGAAAAACTAAATAATATAATGCCAAAAAATATAACAAGTAATCATCATGAAAGGAGAATCAACTTTAAACTACAAATATCTTGATTTTCCAACAGAAAGAAGAGGTCAGAATATAATAAGAAAGTTGAATGAAATTGAAGCACACTAAAAGTATAATAAACCAACAAGGCATTATGTGCGTAAGAGTATTTCAAAAAGGTTACATTGGGTTCAATGATGCAACAAAGTTTGAGTAACGAAGATACAGATGCACCATAAAATTGATAAAAAGAATATCACATTATTCAAGTTTGAGTTGAAAGCATTTAGAATTCGAGTTTGATGAATATAGACTTTAGAGAAGATTATGAGTAAGAAATGCCATCTACTCTATAATAGGATGTGTCAACAACCAGGGAATTGCATATTTCAATGCTTAACAAAGTATCATAAATAAATTTATATAAATGGAAAGATTACTTAACATTGAATGAGATTACTAACCATAATGAAAGATGATGTAGTATCAGAGGCTCAAAATAAATAAGGAATGCAAGAGTTAATATTAATAACCATATAAGTTTTAATTGGAAATACTAAAAAAATATATTATATAATACTTATTTCCAAAGGAAAGTAGAAATTCAATTTAAATTATAAAGAAATGTAAAGAATACAAAGTTCAAGAGAATATGATAGTCAATTTTTTTCAAAGACTGAGATAGTTTGAAATTCAATTTAAATTATAAAGAAATGTGAATAATACAAAGTTCAAGAGAACATGATTGCCAATTTTTTCAAAGAGTGAGACGATTTTAAAGGGAGAAGATTGTGACTTCCTATATATATTTATATGATTTTTTGAAATATTTAAAAAACAAACACGTGAATACATTTTATATTGCATTTACATTTTATTTTAGGAATAAAAATGAAATATTCTAGGTTTTTGGAAAAAGAGAAATATGAACTAATATCCTATATATTTGAAATTAATAAACATTTTAGATGAGGAAATATTATTGTGACATTTTCATGTTAAATTATTGAAACTTGATATAAAGAAAAAATGATATGGACTACAGATTCCTTGAACTATCACTTGTTTGGATTGACAAAAGGAGAGGGATAACTAGAATATGTAGTTGTATTGTTGTATGTTGTGTTTTTTATAGGCTTTGATAGATCTTGGATAAGAGAGGACGGGGAACACTTGCGATGACCACATGGTGAAGGAGATCGAGCATCTAATGAGCATCCAATTAGGGTTATAGTATATACCCCAAAGGTCCCTAGCTATATATGTGATTGGATTGGAGTTTCTAGAGTATCGTGTGATTGTAGTATCTTCCTACTTCCAAGCATGATGGTAAGAGAAAACTCTTCCAAGATGTCTTCTTCAAATATAATACGAGATAAATATATTTGTATTTGAGATTAATCTTTTGTTTTCTATTTTAACTATATATATTATGCTTTCTATTTTTTACTATTATTATTATGTTTTTTTTTTCTACTACTACATTGGATGTTGAATTTGCTATGAGAAATTACACAAATATTTTTTGGAGTTATATATATATATATATATATATAAAATATATATATATATATTGGAGATACAAATAGTAAATCATTATATAATCAATACAGTAGGATTAATATCGTGACTAAAAAGTAAGATGCAATTTGTCTTGCTACCGATTGCTTTGTCATTTAAATTCTACATTGTACAAGGGCCCTAATCATGTTATTCATAACCATTTTATTAACTTCAAATAGCATTGCTACTCTAAAAGCCAACAGGGATATACTTTTATTTTGAGATTATAATGCTAGAACTAGTAGGTATCAATCCAATATCCTAACTCAATTCTAATCTAAAACCATTTTGAATTAAAGAAGATTATATGTTGACACTTAAATACAAAAGAAGATTATCAAAGCCTTGAAATAAATTCACATGAGCTTCTTAGGATTACCTCTTTCCATGACCTAAGAATTTATAATGGATTAGAATACCATCTTGTCTTAGTTCTCACCTTATGACTTCCATTTATGAGAGAAGGGTAAAGTGTGATTGTTTATGACATATCCTCTACTTCTTAAGTGAACAAAATTTAGAATGGAGAGAAAAATGAGAATTATTAGCTAGAATCTTATCACTACCCCACCATGGTTACTTTAAATATAAATATGGTCCTCCATGAATGCACCAAGCATAAAACAAGTAATCAAGTTCTCTTTCACATTATAAAATATTCCCATTATCTCAAGGGTTTATAAGAGTTGTTCAATTATGATATGAAAATAACGAATATTGAGAAAACATGAAAATTTCACTTCAAATCTCTCTTTGTGCTTGGAAAAGTATAAAATTGCATATCAAAGGCAAACAACATCTTTCAAAACCCTTATTATATCCTAGAATGTAAAAGTGCAAGAGATATTAGAACCACCTCAAATGAATTTAACATAACTCATAAGGTTAAATATTTTGAGTCCTTAGTAGAAAAGAGGAAATTTCAATATCTAACTAAAAACAAATTGGGAGACTTGTAGAATTATGTATAAGAAAACCTAAAATATTCAAGTTAGTATCCTCCCTAGTAAACCTAAAAAAATAGGTAATATCAACATGAATCCTTGAGACTCCTAACTTAACAAGCCTTATGTTTCCCCTCAAGTCTCTAAAGGCATTCATAGCACTCATTTCTACAATAAGGCTTTCTCAACTAGAGATATAAATTTTTAGATTAAGCATCTCACAAATGGTAATGCTAAAGATATTGAAGGTTACAAAATCGAGATCTTAAGTCTTGAAATTGAATCCTTCTACCTCCTATCAAGTATCTTTTTAATCGAGCTTTCAAGCTAGCCTTATGTAAAATAAAATCCAAATACCAAAATGACCCATCCCATCATCAGACTGTCATGATTACCCCCTTTTAGAAAATTTATTTTGGCTTGATTCTTGAAAGAAAAATAGTTGGCGTCAACAATCAACATTCTACCACTAATCATCTTGTCATGCTTAAGAGTAATTGTCGAGGATTACAAATATAAAGGAAATGATCTCATATATTGTTTTTGTTGATTTTAGAAAAGTCTAACATTGTTCCCCTACTTTGCTTCATAGGGCTATGATTAAGCTCTATGAAAAGGTTACTTTTAAGATGGAATATAATAATGAATGGATGTTGTGGGCATTTTCATACACATAAGTGCAAAAACTTCCCAATGATGAAGAAGAAAGAAGAGAAAGAACTTGGAGAAAATCCTTCATCCTCTTGCTTCCAAATAACTAGAAATGATAAAAGCCCAAATTGAACTTAGAAAAATGTGGAGGCACCAAACACCAAGCTCACACCTAGTTATTGATTGAATGTTTCCAACAAGGAATTGTTAAAAGACCAATTTTCATCCACAATTTTTAGAAGAGAATAAATGAATTGCTTCTCCTCTTTTCTACCACTTATTCACAAAATCCACTCACTTTGCTCTCCAATTTTCTTCTTGTCTTCTTCACTCTTATAGTTTCACTGAGAAGAAGCAAAATGACGAGTAGAATTATGGTTAGGGGCCTTCCCATAAATAAATAAATAAAATAAAATAATATATATATATATATATATATATATAAAACATGCAAATGTGGTTTTGTGAGGGTGGCAGCCAAGAGTACCCCTAGTATTAGGGCATTGTTGGGTTCTTCTACGATGTTGGAGCTCATTTTTTCAAGGAGTATTACTCGGATCAAAAAAAAATTCCACCTAAATCCCTTGTCATCATTGTACTAAATATGACAATATGTGTCCAAATCATGAAGAGTGAAAGGAGTATGTTCCCAAGGGTAGAGGATGCAATCCCATGGAACACTACCATTATAATGTTTAGACAAAGAACTATGCCCCCAACGGTAGAGGATGCACTCATACGAAACACTGTTATTATATGGTTTACAAACTTAAACGTAACACATGCCCTTGTGCATCTTCCCTAACGAATATCCTTTTACACTTGGTGTATCGGATGCTTCCTTTATGGTGGTTCTTTTACACCGAATAATTCTTTCAAAAATAACAATAAACTCCCACTACAAGGCCAAGAGTGCGTACATCTTTATGCAACAATACAACCTACATGCCTTCAAAGAGTTAACTATTATGCTTATGTTTGTAGAATTCAACCAAGGAGATGAGGTACATTATGCCAAATTCATTTAACTTGTAAAACACAAGCGTATCAAATGTACAAACTCACGAGTGTATCAAAAGTACAAACTAGTATAGAGAACTTCTTGTTCACCATAATTTTAATTGATTTATTTGTTGCTTTAAAAAAATTTAAGTGTTAATGCTTGAAGGCTGTGTTTCACCAAATTTATCTATGTTTTATGCTTATAATCTCTTGAAATAAATCAGCTAAAAAGCTCCATTGAGGCAAGTACTAGTTTTTCCCTTAGTTACTTGCAAGAAATAGTCATTTGCTTCAAAAATCCTGGTTAAATCAAATTTGATTTTAATCATTTGTTTGTATTTTCTTAATCTCCAATATGGAATCAGAAAATCTGAACTTCTTGTAAGGACACACCACATAATTTTAAAAGATCCCACCTTGATAGTCATCTCACAAAATGCTTACAGATTTTATTTGTGATATAGGAACTTCTAGGCTTCCAGTTTGTACTTCCAATTTCAAGACTAAAAGAAAAGAAAAAAATTCATTTCACTCAAATAAATGATAAATTCCGGTGTTTGAAAAGAAAGGCATCATTTATACAAGCTTGGTGGCTTTACAAAAATTAATAGTTATACTGGTATCATTAAGTGGGTATCCAAACTGTTTGACTTGGAAATGGGAACCTCCACTATAATAACTAATAAGTTAACATGGGGTCAGCCCATCAAACTTGATTCTTGATCTCTTCCTTTTTGTCGAAAGTGGATTGCAGTTCATTGTCATTTTGTCTCAACGCAAGTTAGAAAAAATCTCTCCCAATGTCAAAAGAAATCTTAATCATTAAATCTCTTGTCAAATGTTCAGCGGCAAACTGAGATGCTAAAATCCTGAGGCACATTAATGATCATTCAGTGTAAAGTAATAACAGTAAATTTCATTCCCCAACATAAGAAGGGACTAAAGAATTATAATTGGCCTAGAACTATGAGAATATTCAGGTGGTAAAGAAATAAATCTCCAGCTTAGAACTCAACTTCTCTACAGGTAAAAGCCAACAACTGAGACATCACAAAACTTACGAAGTATTTGCCTAAATATACATACACTTCAATCTTCCTGGTATCCACAGCGCTGTTTCCTCCGGGTATATAAAATGCTCGAGACAGAACAGGCGAAAAGCAATACTTGGAAGAAAAACTGATTATCGATCACAATTTCTTGAAACAGGACTGCACGTATGTCTCAGAGCTCATCCTTTAAACGGACATCATTAATGATGATGGGGGATTTCGGCTGAAAATGTTCATCTGTATCCACCTCCTCTATTTCCTGAATATACCAAGCATCATCGTCATTAGAGAATAGAACAAAGAAATGTTTTCAAATATCTACATGCTTTCTTTTGGTTCCAGATATGAGATTTCTCTTAATATTCAATCAGTAAGAAAAGTGCTTAAACACCAAAAAATTAAAATTTTGAAAGATGTTAATGCTGCTACGATGGTTTTCCATTCTGATTAGCATCAGCTCCTTTCATTGAAAGAATAGGAACATAAGACGTCATTGCCAAAAAAATGGATAAAAAAAATTAAAAAAACAAAAAACAAAAAAAAATACACAACTGAATAACACATGCATATTCCTTCCCCTTCTAGACATTGCTAATTTCTAAACAACTTCAAATGAGATGTGGTAAAGAGAAAAATGCACTTAGAAAAACACAAGGAAAACTTGAATGAATGGTATGAAAGCAATGGCAGATATCATCCTGATAAAAGGCTCAAGAAACATGGCATATATTGCCTTGGATGCACAAAGCCAGAATCAATTTAAGAATTAATACGAGAGGGCAAGAACATTTTCAAGTGAATAAACTGACCAAGGAAGCAGACATGATATCCTGAACACATTGACTCAAGATAAAGTGCACAAATCAGTGCAGGCAGGACCTGTTTCACATTTTTTACAGCACTTGGCGTCTTATCTTCAAAAAGATATATCGAAAAAGATTAGAGTCACATTGACAAATTGCATTGTAATTTTGCTGGGGAAACCATCCATTTTGCATTTCACAGCTGCAACTGTACCAATGGAAAAAATATTGGACAACTCCAGATAAAACTTCTTCAATAGTTGAACTATTTTACTGACTAACAATTTTAGTTGTCGTTGACATCAAAACATGGTCTCAAGTGAAGCCGTTTCAGAACCATGTTTTTGCATGTGCTTGTGATTTAGATAGATAACTCCCAAAAGGTGTTTCACTCAAACTCGCAGTACAAAATCTCAAACAGCCTGAACAGTGTTGTATCCGTGAACAAAAGGTTTTAAATCCACTAGCTTTATTTACAGAGAAATACCTGGATAATCCTACAATTTCATTCCTTTCAGACATACCTAGGTGATCAATCATGAAATTTTTGCTACTAATTTCTATGCTGTGTTGTATTTCCTTCAGTATAGACTTCTATCTTGACCACAATACTTACGGTTGTATGCATAACACATTCACAGACTAGATTGGAAGTAGAAACTGAGCATCCCATTTTGTCATTTGCTTTATGTTTGGTTATAGTTTTCTCTCCTTCTGGGTAGCCAACAAGATATGCTCTAATGCAGAGAGTATTGAAATAAATTGACTCAAGATAAAACATTATGTCTAAATGCCTATACTAAGTAACATACAGCAGGCATAGTTACAAATGCCATCAATATTTTATGCGTAGGACCAATTATACACTCTAAAGCATGTTGACAAACACAAAACTTGCTTCATCATCTACACAGCAATAAAATATATTCATTCCCCCAAAAAGGAAAAAAAAAAGTGTATATATAAACATATTTAAACAACCATTGAAAACTTTTAACATGTGCTAAAATTGAAAAAGATTGTATTTGAATAACAGCAAAATTTTAATAAGATTGTTTTGTCTAAAACTAGTACAGTTCATAATTAATCATTGCCAAAAATTGAAAATTGTGTCACAATCCATCATAGATATGGTTTCTAAATTTCTAATGCCATTGGAAGGTCTCAAATTTGTTTGTCTTGAAACTGCAGTTTTACATACTAAATATTGAGCAACATGGACACTTTTCGTGTGAAAATGTATGTGAAACACTGCTAAGCCCTATATAAGCCCCATGTTAAAACTAAAACCCCTTATTAAGCCCTAGAAATTGAGTGATTACAATTTTATTGTTACATTGTTATGAAGGCTAGAACCTTTCATGGTCCCATTTTATTACAATTGTACCCTTTGTCTCCGACACACACACACACACACACACTAAGGAGACCTAGTCAGAGAAACATAAGAATATTTCTTGTACATT
Organism: Pinus taeda; assembly: GCA_000404065.3. Lineage (NCBI taxonomy): Eukaryota > Viridiplantae > Streptophyta > Pinopsida > Pinales > Pinaceae > Pinus > Pinus taeda. The sequence goes on from APFE030588297.1 coordinate 280,549, forward strand.
GTACAAATTGTAAAAGGAGGTTTTCCTCTTGAAGAGCACTATAATTATTGGTTTCTTATCATTTTTAAGGTGCAAGGTTCTGTTGGAAACTAGGAAAATACTTGGGGCCGGAGGGCGGGGACGGGAGGTGGGGGAGTGAATCAGCGTTTTAATTTATTTTTTGAATTATTTAGAAAATTTAAAAACGTTCAACAATAAAGCAAAAAATCAATCACATAAAGAATTTGGACGTAGGTTATTCATGTGGAAACCCATACGGCCAAAAAGCACAAATCCTTTTTTTTTTTATGTAAATGCAAACACCAACTTCTTTTTACACATATTATGTAGGCACCAACCTATAGGAGACTCCAACCTCTCTTTTTCTTTACAAGCCCCCATTTGTTGAAAGCACCAACTCCTACTATTTACAACCACCAACTTACTGATCTTTTTCCAACACCTACCTGAAGGAAACACCAATCCCCTGATAAAAGATGTAAATATTTGTTCTGTCCAACTCTTAATAATCTTCTTTCTGCAACACCCTATTTATTTATGATACTCTGCAATTTACTTATGAACAGCATCTTCTGTTTTCACTCAATCTCCACCTACAACCTTTGTTTTGTCCTGTTCCTTATTTGCTTAAAATTTTTGACATTTTACAGCTTTCCCACTATCTTTGCATGTCCATTGTTTCTCTATTTCTCTCACGTTGTTAATTTGTCAAAACAAGAACAAAAAGTTTCCAATTTCAACTCCACGCACTATTTTATATCAATCTCGTCTCATCAGTCGTGCCTATTCGCATTCACAAATTTTCAGGAATTAAATCACATTAGGTTCATGCCGTTTGAATTTTGTTGGTCTCTTTGTTTCAAATTCACACCATTTCAAATTCATTGGCCTCTGAATCGACATCACTAGTTCGCCATCTTCATGCAGCCATCACTGTTCAATTTTGGCATTTTAACTGTCTTCACCTTAATTGTCTCTTAACTAAATTTTGGCGGAATGCCAAATTTTATTTGTGTGATGCCCTTAAACTTCAGCCCTCTTAGGCTTATGCGACTATAACCTCAAAATTGTGCGCTAACCATCACAAGATAGTGGAATACCTTAGCCATTAGCTTTCTACCTCAGAGGACTGCAGACCAGGTGCAACTGCTTAAGCGTGGAAGGTGCTTATCGGCCTTCAAAGAGCCCAATGCTCAAATACAATTTTCAATGGGTAAACCTTGCAAAACAAACCACTATCATGAATCCCAAGGATATGCAATGCAATGTTGCAAGATCCTCCTGCCTGATCTGGAGGCAGATTTGCGTCTCGAATGGATTAACCACCGGTTCTCAGGAAGAACCATGGATTCGAGAATCAGATTTGCAGTTCCACCTTTTTTTCGCAATTCTCGGAAAAATGGAACCACAGTGGCCCAATCTGCAGTTCTGAAACGGATTGGCTGCAGATTGTGAGCGGATCTAGACGGAAGGTAGATGGTTTCACGAACTTGGCTTTTTTTATTGTATTTTTAGACTTGACTTGGGTTTTTGAACTGTTAGGTGAGGAATTATGCTTCACAAACACTCCCGAGGTGCCCCCTTGATGCTCCCTAGACGCTTCCTAGATGCTCCCTAATGGTAATGTTAAACTCTTAAAGTAAAATAAATCTTTTTACTTAAATTTTTAACATTACCATGAAATGTCTCAGGATGTTTGAGAGTAGTTCCAACCTCATCAAACTTCATATGGTGAAAACAGAATTTCATATCCCATTCAAAATTCAGCAGACTTTACAATGTTCAAAATTTCATGATCAATGGAATTGTGGCATTTCGTTAGATTATATCATGTATAAAGGTATGTGATTGGCATTTAATCAAGAGCACCAAGTCCTACATGTACACCATTGTTGGTGATGTTGATTGTTGAACTCCTTTGTCATGGCCTTAGAAAAATTGTACCCTTCACTCAAGTCAAAATCATTGATCAGCATGTTAAGTTTTCTCTACCATATTATAAGGCTTGGATTAGGTTGCTTGATCAAAATTGGGCAATGTTGACTAATATCCCTAGAGAATCAAAGTAGAGGCAAAGGCTAGATGAGGAGAGGAATCTAAATTCTAGATGGTTGATGCTTGAATAATTAATCATTGATGTACAAATGGATGCCATATCTATCTTGATTTAAGTACAAATATGCATGTTTTCATATCTTATACAACTAATTTGGTATTTTGGATGTTTCTTTTGAATATATGCAAGTAAATAAATAAATATAATATATAATAAACGCTTCGCTTACTAGATTTTTGGACATCCCTGCTTTGTGCAACATTGTTGCCACATCATCATTCCCACATGTCAGTCTCAGTGTGGTGCCATGTGTAACTCAAATTCGGCCCACTTGGCCACCTAATAGGGTTATTTCCACTTTCCACATGTCAATTTGTTAGTGTGCCACGTCATTTATTCGGCCACAAAATTGCCAAGTCTCTTTGTTATTGGGTCACATTGTCTATCTATCGCATCACCGCCACCTGTCTCTAGTATGGACAGAGGTCCAATTTCGATGATTTTTAATGATTTTCTTTGCTAATTGAAAATGGCCTAGGACACTGAATTCACGTTATTTACCATGTTACGAAGATTTCCATCTAGCACCTTCCATCTCGTGACCTCTGCAACGCATCATGTGTCTACATGACAGAACAATTCCCTTTTAGAGCTTTCGTCTATAACGCCATAACGCCATCGCCCAGCATGCAACACTTTCATCTAGAACGTCCATGGTGAAACATCTATCAAATAACAATAACTTTCCCATCTAGTACTTTCCTGTCTAGCGGCTTCTATCAACTGCGCCATTCTCCAATTCTAAAAACTCCGCAAACTAGTGTACTTATGTGCCCAATGACGTGTCATGTCAACTGTCTTACCACATCATTCTCATGCCATGTGTCACCCTATGAGTGGTGCCACATGTCACCTAGCAAAGGGTCACTTAGACGCCATAAAGTGTCAAATTTCCATGCCACATGTCACCTTCCTCATCATGCCATGTGTTACCTATCATGTCATGTCACATGTCCCCTTCCACATCGTCATCGCACTGACCTATCCTGCCAACTAACTACCACATCATTTGTATCCTACACATTTTCATTTCTTAATTTATGGCCCAGATATTGAATTCACAACACTGCAACAAATTGTTTCTCCATCCCATGCCTCTGCTAACTATGGCAACATGCCCATCACTAAAACATAGCAAGTACTTGACTTAAACTGAATGCAACACGACATCAAATAACAAGAAAATATCCGTCTCGCGCCTTTTGTCAACTTATGGAACCATGCAGCTTTGGACCTATTGACCAATGAAGTGTACCCAAAAAAATTTGAAGACTTCATGCCCGAAGATGTATCAGAAGCTTCATGTACCATCAAAGTTCACTATATTATCAGAGTTTTTTAACTCTATTTCTTTTCATATTGTACTCAGATTTCACAAGCCCTGCAAGGATGATGTAAAGTGATGCTAGTGTGATGAGTTAAGTCATGTAACGGGCCTAGGTAACTTGGGACCAGTGTTGCGGGGGAGCGCTCCCACCTGATCCCACTCCCAATCTGCGCTCTGGGCAGGAGCGGGTCAGGGACTCGGGAGCTTGCTCCCGAAATCGCTCCCGAATCCGCTCCAGGCGGGAGCAATTCGAGAACGGGAATTTCTGCTCCCTGCCAATTTCAAGAGTGGCTTCGGGAGCGTCGCTCCAAGAGCGGATTTTATAACTCGAGAGCGGTCAGGGAGTGAACGCTCCCGACCATTCCCGGAGCGACACACACGGAGGGTGGGAGCGAATTGGCGAGAAAGAACAACAAACTAAAAAAAAAATAAAAAAATGGGGTGTCAAAAAATTCGAATTTCTTTTATAAATTAGGGGAGGGAGGGGCATAAGGGCTTCATTGTGACATTGAGAGTTGAGTGAGAGGCTAATTTGAGAGAGGGAGATTGAGAGTATGAGATTGAGAGTGTCAGAGTGAGGATGAAGGAGCAAGGAGAGAATGAGACTAAGAGAGAGCAAGGTGCCAAGGAGAGAGCAAGGAAAGAGCAAGGAGCAAGGGGAGATTGGATGCATCTGAGGTAGGTTCGCCACTCTACAATATTGAATAGAATGTTTAGCCATTTTTTTAATGGTTATTAAATTATTCCTAATTTCTAAATAAATAAATAAATAAATTTTCTATTTCGGTTTCCCATTCCCATCGAGCCATTCCCATTCCATTTTATTAAATTTTGCAGATTCAAAACTACAAATTTCAAACATCATGGTTATATTTCTTGGCATTTTCTTCTTCTTGGTTCCTTTTCTGTTATTATAGTGTTGTAGAGTAGGAAAAGGAGGGTTCAAAATGACAAAGGGGATGAAGAAGGGGGACAAAGTGGATTTGATGAAAACCCCGGTGAGAAGGAGTTGGAGGAGGTGAACATGATTCAGCTCAAAAAACTAAACAAGACCAAACCCCATTGTGAAAATATGTTAACAGGCTTGAAGCAGCCAAAGGGGGTGGAACCACTAAATTTCATTGCCCCCATTGCAACAATAATTACACAGGTTCATACACCTGTGCCAGAAAACACCTCTGTGGGAAAATGCCATGGGATGGAGATAAACAAATAGGAATCAAAACTTGTGCAAGGGTTTCAGCAGCAGATAGAGCCAAATACATAAGGGAAGAGGAGGAAGCCCAATACAAATCTAAAAAATCAAGGGGTTTCTTTGAACCAAGCTCACAATCACAAGCACAAAGAACTCCTTCAGCATCCTCCCAAGGCAGTGGATATGGAGGCACAAGGTCACCAGGTTTAAGGCGTAGAACCATATCAAATTTCCTTGATGAAAGGTGTAGGAATGATGTGGATTCAAAAGTTTATAGGTTTCTCTATGCATGTGGGATACCATTCAATGTTCTTCGCTCACCTTATTGGCACGAAATGGTTTCTACTATAAATGATGCCCCTAAATGATACAAGAGCCCTGGGTATGACAAGGCAAAAAACCGTTGGACTTGACCATGAAAAAACAAAAATATCACATTCTTTGAATAAAATGACAAGTTCTTGGACTGACCATGTGTTATATACCTAGGGGGGATAATATGGGATACAAAGGGAGGTACCCAAAGGAATAATGTAATAATGGGATGGGCCATAGTAATAAATAAGATGGTTAACTCGAATCATGTAAGGGACCACAACTAGTTAGTAATAATGTAATGGGCCCATGGTATTAGATAGATGGTATTGAGGGAACCATGGTAATGACCCATGGTATTGTATGTATGAGGCCTATATAGAAGCTAGAGATTCCACATTGAGAGGTGTCCAGGATTATTGTATGAACAAGCATATGGCTTCTGGAGTATTCTCCTTCCTTAAGGAGTGAATATATGGTGTTTCCCTACCTTAAAGATTTGATATCAATAAAGTGAATCATTTCTATCTCTATTCAGATATTGTTATTCTTGGGTTTATTTATATTATCATATATTTCTAGGTTAGATCTATAACAAGTGGTATCAAAGCACTTTCTTGGGCAAAAGTGGAGAATTTTTTTAATTTTTTGCAGAAACTTTATGGGGCGGCGAGTTTGCAGATCAGATCTGTACATTTTGGAGCAAAATCTGCAAAATCTAATTGCAGATTCGAGTTAACCATCTTATTTATTACTATGGCCCATCCCATTATTACATTATTCCCTTGGGTACCTCCCTTTGTACCCCATATTATCCCCCCTAGGTATATAACACCATGGGGTGTCCATTGTATCTGATGGATGGACAAATGTAAAAGGCAAGCCATTCATAAGTGTTATTGCTGTGTCTGTTAGAAATGAGTGGTGCCATCTTTCTTTCAGCATATGATTACTCAAACAAGTTCAAGACCAGCATCAACATTGCAAAAGCATTACTTGAAACAATTAACCATATTGGGCCATCACTGATAATGCTCCTAATTGTAAGGCAGCGGGAGCAATTATTGAGGATAAATACCCCAACATATTTTGGTCTAGGTGTTTGGTTCACACATTGAACCTTTTGATGCATGATGTTGTTAAGAACAAAAATGAACATTACAAATGGATTGGTGATTTGTACAAGAAAGGCAAACAAATGATAAAATTTATTATAAATCATAGCAATACCCATGGCCTTTTCCGCAGTCACTCAAGATTGGAGTTGTTGAAGATTGCGAGGACTAGATTTGACAGCTATTGCCTCACCTTCAGGCACCTTTTGAAGGTAAGAGAGTCATTGGCTAGCATGGTATCAAGTCCACACTGGCAGGTATTAAAAGAAAGGGCTAGAAATGCAGTTGACAGGCAAGGTTTTGAACTAGAGGAGGCTGCTCTTAATGGTATGTTTTGGGCACGTGTGAGGCAAGTATTGGATTTCACCAAGCCCATTTATCACATGATTTGGTTTGCAGATACAGATAAACCAGTGATTGGTGAGGTGTATGAGCAGATGGATACCATGTTGGGGCAAATAAAAGATATTGTTCATAACAATGATCCCAACTTGTACAAACTGATTCACGATTTTGTGTGTGTGCGGTGGAATAAACTTAATCTTCCACTACATTGCTTGGCGTATATCCTTACACCAAAATACTACTCTACATCTTGGTTGGGCCAACCTGCACCAGGAAGTGGGGTTAGGACCAAACCCCACCTAGATAAAGAGGTATCTGAAGGATATTTGGAAGCATTAGAAAAGTTGATACTTGACAGGGAGGAATGTGCTAGTGTGCGTCTTGAAATAGGCAGATATTTCTGTAACACTGGTTTGTTTGGTACCTTCCATGCAATGGAAGACAGAGACAAATTTGATGCTCTCACATGGTGGGAATCATATGGCGGCCATGGACTTTTGCCAAAATTGGTAAAAAAAGTTCTATCACAAGTTGTAAATACTTCTTTTGCAGAGAGGTGTTGGAACACCTACAGCTTCATACATAATGTGAAAAGAAACAGACTCAATGAAAACCGGGCAGAAAGCTTGGTTTATGTGCACTACAACTTGAGGTTGTTGAGTCATTACTGTGATCGGGCTTATGAGGATCCAACATATAAAATTTGGGACAGCCACCCAAACGATGACAATTTGGAGGATGGCACTATACATCTTGAAGAACTGGAAGAGGAACTTATAAGGGAGGAAGATGAAGCAGCAGCCATGCCACCTCCACCATCTAGTAATAGTGCTCGAGTTCCGAGTCTTGTTCCTTTGTTGTCGCCACCTCGATCTACACCCTCACGTGGAGGGTATGTGCCTTCTTGTTCTGGTCGTCGGTCTATGTGTGAGACTCCTAGAAGACCACCATGACCTGCTCATAGATTAGACTCTCGTGGCAAGGGCCACATGCAGTAGTAGATAATAGATTTACAGTTTACTTGTCTTTTCTAGTTTCTATTAGTTTTCATCAATGTTGAGTCTTGAGTCTTGACTCTTTCGTATCATAATGATATTTTTTGTAAACAATATATGACTATAACAATGAAAGTTGGCAATTTTAACTCATTGGTAATGATTCTGAATTATGAATATGATGCTTTGTGAAAGTTGTTTCATTTCATTTCATAATTCATTTTATAACATTTCATTTCATGTTAAGTTATTAATAGTTAGATCTTATTTTTTGTAATGGTTAAACTTAGCTTACAAGTACAACTTTGGTGATCAATGATGATAAATGTTATATATTGAATTTTGAATTTTGAAAGCTTGAAGTTGAAACTTTAAGATTGACGAATCATGATTCACGAGACTCAATTATGGACGTGGTTGATGAAGATTATAACTTCTAGATGATTGATGTTATATGGTTCAATGATCAATCTATGTATTTTTATGTTTTTATATCTAATTCATCATTCTACATGTTTTTGTTGACATATATGTATCAAAATATAAAAAATATATATATTATATAAAAATCGCTCTGGGACTTGCTCCCAAACCGAGAGCTTTTGAAAATGTCGCTCCCGCTACCGTTTTCGCTCCCGCTCCCCGCTTTCACTCGCGCTCCCAAATAACACTGCTTGGGACTTTGTTATCAAGTGAGTTTACTCTGGGAGGTATTTTGTACTTGGTTAATTATTAGGTCTTTTTAAGAACTTAATAATTAATTGAGTTTCTTCCTCCAAGCATAGCCCCGAAGTTAGAGTGTAGCTCGATGAGGAGGCCTTGGGTGAGTTCTAGTGTCTAACATCAATGTATATTACCATACTAGATCACTCGTAAAATTTTGTGGAATTTGAATAAGTCTAGGGGTCAGTTTTTTAATTCTTTAAATTTCCCACAGGAAAGAAATTTGAATAAATTTTGAATGTAAAATGTAATAAGTGATGTCTAGAGAAGTTGTATGGGGCATGTGTGCTCAAAATTACACTTTTTACCATCAACTTTCTACTATGACACATGTTGAGGGGTAAAAAATAAGTTATAGACTCTCAAAACCCACTTTTCCTAAGTTCAGTGGAAAATGTGGGAATAAATTAGCCCAACAATTAAATAAATTGGAGAAAATAAATATCCACACATGTTAAATGATGTGGAAATGAAGTGGAAACTCAGCAAGGAGTTAAAGAGTGATGTGGACTCCACCATGGACAAAAAATCAAGGAGAAACATGTGACAAAAAGGAAATCAAATTTCTTGGAGAAAGACAACGGTTTTCAAGTGACAAGATCCACGATTTGAAGTGGTTAACTCGAGCTTCAAGGAGATATCACAAGTTGGCTTGAGATTGGGTTGGAGTTCACTTGAGTGAGGTGGAGACTAGTCTCCTACCACTCCACTTCACCCTCCCACATGTCCCCTCATCTCAACCAAGTCTCCCTCATCAAGGATTATGGTGGGCCTCTAAGGAAGAAATCGAGTTGCCACTTGAGAAATTCAAATTTGCATGGAGAAGCATTGGGATTGTCACCCATTTACTTTGGGATTGTCAACATTTGCCTTGGGATTGGCTCCCACACTTCTATTTAAGTGAGCAATGGGATCTTACTATGTATTCATGTTATGAGCTATTGAACTTGAGGAAACTCTGTCATTTTGAGGTGATATCTTTCCATAATTTTGTTATTATGCTTTAATTCTATTGCATATTTGAATGTTATTAGCGTATATTTTTCATATAGTTTGGATTGATATGCACCAGTTATCTTGCACATATCCTTGATTTAGAGTAGCATTCTAGAAATGAGCTTACTAATTTATTTTTGGAGGAATATTTGGTCTATCTCACCCACTGTGATGCTCTAATCCTTTACAAGTTAATATTTGTTTCAAATGTGTAGGAAGAAATCTATTTGAAATTGTGTGTAGAAATCTATTTGGGCGTGGGAGAAGTCTCACATAAATCAACTCACTCCCAGATTCAAAGTGGCACAAGACTCATCAATTTTCACTTCAAGTCTTTCATCTAAAAAGGAGCAAGAGGGGAGTTTCTCTCACTCATTATCTACTTGAATCATTTATTCATTTAAATTACATGCTTCTTTTATGTTAGAGCTTTCAAGTTTACATAAGCTATTTAAGAGCAATTTCCTAAGCTAAATAAGTATGGGGGTTTACTCCCATTACTTCATTTAGTGTCTTGTATATTAAATTGTATTATATTTTGTTTACTTTTCTCTCTCTACACTAATACTCTCTTTTGTTTTGCAACCCATAGTTGGAGCATTTGGCAACAAAAGTCTTGAACAGAAAGCTTGGAAAACTCTAACTATTTTTGGTAGGACCTCTCAAACACTTGAGCATCAATTTCAAGGAGGTCTTGAGCAGTAGAGAACAGCTGCAAATTAGCTAGGCCATGGGCCTTTTGGGGTTTGTAATTTTCAGATTTTGAGAGGATTCCATTGGCCATTGTGGTTGTCGTAGTTTTGGAAGCAGACTCTAGTTTCTCTAGCTCTTATTTTGTAAAGTTCCTTCATCTTTTAAGTAGCATTCTAAGAGGCTTTCTACTCATTGTAACCATCAATAAAAGATCTAATTTGCTTGTGGGAGCTTGGGATTATAACCATGGCATCCCTCCTCCTCATTTAGAGGGAGGACTTTGTGGGTGGATTTACTTTGCATTTCATTTTCCTAGTTTTCCTATTCACTCCATTTGCATGTTTAATTGGTATTTTCACAACCTCACTTCTTGCTAACTTTGCTATACAAGTTCTCGCATGTCTAATGTTTCAACATTGGCAACATGTTTCTTGGGCAATTTCATTTATTTGCAAACACTTTACTTTGTTGACAAGCCTTAAATTAACCAATTTGCACTCAACTTGTTAAATTGTTTCACAACTATTTGGAAATATGCTTCATTATTTTGTCACTTATGCTTACATGTTTTGGTAATTTTGGAGCATTATATTTCACTTGAAACAATTTTATCTTAAGCAAACTAATTGTTTCATTTCATTTAGCTTGTCTACTTTCAATCAATTGATGAAGCACATGCAACACTTGTGCGCTAATTTCCATTTTATTTCTCCAATTGAAGTTATTTTTGCAATTTATGTTGAACATTATCTCATTGTCCATATTTTGAAGCATCGCAATCAACATTTATTTTGGGGAAAACTTATATGCATCTCATTTAAGCATATTAGCATAACTTGCATTTCTTAAAATTTACCTCCAAGCATAAGCTTGGTTGAATAGAAAAATTAGGACCAAGATTTTCTTGGAAATTTCTTCCCACTGGTAAAGAGTAAGGTAAAATGTGTGACCCTGCAGTTATGAAGGCGACATTGTCCCCTTGTAGGAACAAAGGCACACATGGCTTGTAAGGATTAGGGGAAGGGTATCGTTAACGATGACAAATGCGTCATCAGACCTTCTTCCTTGCAGTCACCCCAATCTTTACCCTTTGGTAAGAGGTTGAAAAGAGAATCCCTCACTTAGTTTTGTTTAAAACTTACCATGATAATTGCATTTCACTTTAGTTAAATCCTAACTCATTTTATTTCTAAAGCTTTCTTACTTGCAGTTTTATCTCATATACTTGTTATGGTGAACATCTATTGAAGTTATCATTTTCAAGGTTGAAGTATTTTCTTTAAGCAAGTACATATCTTTCTTTTTTGGCAAGAAAAAGGTTTGGTTTATTTCATTTCATTTTGTAAGTCATTTAAATTGTTATTTTTACATGCTTTTAAATCATGAATAATAGTATCTTTGCTTAAAGCATTTCTTTAAAGAGCAATTATATATCTTGCAAATTGATATCATTTTTACCTAACATTTATTTGTTTTTTGCAAGATTACTTGGTGTTTCATTTCGAAATATTTTATTTTGAGCAAATCTTTACTATTTTGAAGCAATCATTTAGGTATTGGTTTTACATGCTTATCTTTTGAATTATGTGTTGATGATCATTGAGAATATATTTATTCCATACTTCGTATTGCTCATCATATTTGTTGAACTTGCTCATAATCTTGAAGTAGTCCAATTGACTTTAAGATCTCCTAGAAACTCATATCATTTTCATCTAACTTTTCATTAAGGACCACCCCCCTTAGCTTACCTAGGAGAGAGCTTTAACGGGGAGAGTTGGGAATAGGTGACAACCCCGTCTCTTAGTTTTGCCATCAAGCCACACCTTCTAGGGTTAAGGGATTTTTCACACTAACTTAGGTGTGTGCGCTAGGCCGCATCAACATTTTTGGCGCCATTGCCAGGGACAATTCCTCTTATACCTAGAATATGACTAACTTTTAGTTCTTGCATATTGGATTTTTAGAGTTAGATTCCTGCTCAAGTGGCGACTCCACTTGAATCAAACTCTGCAAAAGTTTCTACTAGGAGAAATCCAAGTGGTTTAGTTAGCCTCACTCTTGAGCCTGAAAGGGTTTAAACTTTTTAGAGCGAGATTAAATACTTTCTCATAGTAGACTTCTTGCTAATCTTGGGCGGGAGGCTATTTCTGATATCCATTTTCTCTTTCAACGAGAACTACATCAAGACATCATGAGTGATCTTTTTGCGCCTTGTGACTTTACTAACATAAATGGCTATCCTCATAATATCCCTAACAAGGCTATTGAAAAGTTGTCTTCTTTCCAAGGTAACAATGCCATTAGTGTTGCATTACATGTTAAGAATTTCAATGTTTTCATTTTCAAGTGGTGTAACAACACTAAGCAAGAGGATGTAAAGATGAGGCTCTTTGTCCTTTCCTTAGAAGAGGATGCTCTTGATTGGTTCACTGAGCAACCTGCTATCTCTTGTAACCCATTGCAAGCTACCATTGTTGCTTTCATGGAAAAGTTTGGAGAGAAGAAAGAGAATAGGCACTTAATCAACGCTATAAACTTTATGAAGAAGAATGAGAATGAAACTGTGGAAGAGTTTAACAAGAGATTTAATGAAACGGAGAAAAGCATGCCTAATGATGTTAAGCCTCCTAAAAATTTTATTTTGTGCTCTTGTTTTGATGCTTTTTGTGGTGTTACTTCCTATGAGTTGAGGAGAAAGGAAACTGCAAATCTGAATGAAGCTCAAACTGAAGCCTTGAATATGGAGAAGGTTAGGCATGAATCAAGAAAGTTTGAAATTCCTAGTTTTAGTAGAGGGCCATCAAAGTCTCATGACTCCAAATGGAAGGCAAAGGAAGAAAATACCCATGCTCCTATCAAAGAGTTAACCCATCTCATCAAAACCATGGAAGAAAATCACACTAAAGAAATGCAAGCCATGCAAAATAGGCTAGTGGCCATGGAAAGATCACAAGTGCAAAGATTCCAAACTAGGCCCAATGATAGATGGCAAAAGAATAAGGGCCCTCCACAAGATTATAGGCCTCCAAATCCACTGGAGCCCACTAACATGGTAGATCATGTTCCCCCTTATCGTAGGACATGTGATGAGTTTCATGAAGAGACTACATGCTCATATGTGAAGAGAAACATGGAAAGTGGCACGTTAGGGGGTGAATATGTGGGAACAAGTGATCAAATCAATATGTTCTCCATGAAAGATCAAGTTAACACCATTGAAAGAGATCAGGAGATTGACCATAGGCCTAATAATCTTGGGGTTGATAATATGATTGCAAATTTTGATAATGTCACTAAGATTTTTGGGGAAAAACTTACTTTATACAAATTCTTGCTATGGCACAACACAAAGGGATGACTTATCAGAGAAGGGATATTCAAAATCGGAATAATTACATAAACTTTTCTCCTCCTACTTCAGAATTAAATTTTGACTTGGGCAATTGAGTGAATAATGCAAAGGTTTCTATCCCAATGACAAAGCTTTTGAAGATACCATCTCAGAGGGAAAAGTTACTAAGTGCCATTGAAGTTACTCAAAGGGAAAAAAGCCTAATGATGAACCCAAAGACGAGGAAATTATGTGGGGAACGAAGATCATCAACCATTTTTTATTTCTTTAATAGTGAAAGATCGTCTTTTACACAACTGCATGCAAGATTCAGGGGCTTCATCAAATGTCATGACCAAGAAAGGCATGGAGCAACTAAACGTAAAGGCATCTAAGCCCTATCACAAGATATGTTCAATGGATTCCAAAAGAATGGAGTGTGTGGGATAATTAAAGATTACTAGGTTTCCTTGCTGCATACCTAGACAAAATAATGACTATAGATATTGATGTGATAGATGTGTTTGATGCATGGGGAATGCTCATATCAAGGAAATGGGCATCAGATTTAGGTGGTAGCTTTCAAATGGACTTTTCATATGCCACCATCCCCATGTCCGATAATACCTTTGTCAAGCTTGATTGGGAGTTAGAGCGCAGATACCATGTTGAGGATCCAAGGAAACCTAACAAAGAAATTATCTATGGGTCATGCAAGCCAAGAAGTGATGCAATCTTGACAAAAATTATACCCCCACAACAAAGCAGTTTCAAAATGAAGAATTTCGGCATAACACGAAAAGCTTGGACACTTCAAATCTTCCATCAAGACATTTTCAAGACAAGCAAAATAATTGATAGTAGTTGCATAATCATCACCATCGCAACTAACCAAGAAGAAAATAAAAAAGCGAAAAAAGAAAAACGATAGAAAAAATGGGTCTCCAGTTTTGAGTAGGATCAAGCCTCAACAAATCAATAGTCAAAAAGGAAAAAGGAAGAGGCTCGGTATATCTGATGGCCACAAACAGATTAATATTAGGGCAAGTCAAAGTCCCAAGATAGTCAAAATTAGACGAGGCACATAAAAGAAAGAACCTATGGAGTTAACTTGAGTGAGTTGGAGAGTGGTCTCCTACCACTCCACTTCACTCTCCCACATGTCCCCTCATCTCAACGAAGTCTCCCTCATCAAGGATTGTGTGGGCCTCTAAGGAAGAAATCGAGTTGCCACTTAGGAAATTCAAATTTGCATGGAGCATTGGGATTGTGACCCATTAGCTTTGGGATTGTCACCAATTGCCTTGGGATTGGCTCTCAAGCTTCTATTCAAGTGAGCAATGGGCTCTCACTATGTATTCATGTTATGAGTTATTGATCTTGAGGAAGCTCTGCCATTTTGTACTTGTAATTTGCTAATATAATCAAAGACTTTGGGGCAATTTTGGTGGTGCTCTCTTGGCATTTTGAGGTGATATCCTTCCATAGTTTTGTTATTATGTTTTAAATTTTAATTCTATTGCATATTTCAATGTTGTTAGCTTATATTTTCCATATACTTAGATTGATATGTGCAAACTATCTTGCACATATCCTTGATTTAGAGTAGCATTCTAGAAGTGAACTTACCAATTTATTTTTGGAGGAATATTTGGTACATCTCACCCATTGTGATGCTCTAATCCTTTGCAAGCTAATATTTGTTTCAAATGTGTAAGAAGAAATCTATTTGAAATAGTGTGTAGGAATCTATTTGGCCATGGGATAAGTCTCACATATATCAACTCACTCTCGGATTCAAAGTGGCTCAAGACTCATCAATTTTCACTCCAAGTCTTTCATCTAAAGAGGAGCAAAAGGCGAGTTTCTTGTTAAAATTGGCAACTAGGGCCAAATTCCACATTGGACAACCCATTTGATGGAGAAGATGATTGCATTGAATTTCTCTTTTCGAGACGACCAAAATCGACCATAAGATCGTCAAATTTGGACAAGGGAAAGTGTACTTATGAAGAAAAACCCACATATGCACATTGGGACAGGTTGGCCCTAATGGTAAATTGGCCACCCTTGGAAGCCTATAAATACAAGTGACCTCAAGCTCATTTGGCCATCACCAAACATCTTCTTCTTCTCTTCTTCAATGATTGGTTCACACAAGACTAAGGTTGGGTCAACAAAAGAAGTTCGCAAAGGTCTGAAACTACAAGGTCTGAGGCTCACATCTGTTTTTAAGGTTTTGGGTTGCAGTCATTGGCTCGTCACACACAGGGAAAATTCGACCACAGTCGCTAGCTTGTAGGCTCAAGTGAGTGACTAGAAAATCTAACTGAAATTTGATCGTTGACTGAAGTTATCACATGCAGGAAAATTTGTCACTGATATATTTGATGCTGGAAACATATTTATGAATGTTATTGGTTTATTTTGTTGGATGATATTGTACTAGGCTCATTGTACTCTCTACTGAACATTTTATGACGATCTAATCGATGAAGAATTTTAAAGTGTTTCCCCCTTGTGAGGTTTTTCCCTAGTCTTTGACGAAACCTAGTTTATCTTGTTGATGTGTTGATTGTCTCCCTTTTCATTGCATTTATTGTTCTACCTTCAATTATTGTTGATGATTGGAAAGATTAACTGGTATTGAAAAGATTTCTAATTGAAGTATTGAATTGGGCTAAAGTAATTGATACAGCATAAAACAATCTAAAAATTTAACATGGTATCAGAGCTAAAGTGAATGACAAGTCCAAAAGGAGACAAGCATTGAAGCAATCATCTTTGGAAAAGTTGAAGGAGCCATTCTAGTCAGGTCAAGGTGTCTTCCTTCTTCAAGGAAAATGAGAAGTTGGGTGACTCATCTAACTTTGTTGCACGAAAAGTCAGGTTGGAGATCATAGCTAAGAACAATGATGTTTTGGATTACATTCAAGGAAAAGAACCTGAGCCTCCAGAGAATGCTTCCGTTGTTGTCAAGAACAAAACAAATTATAGTTGATGGTTTACAAGATAATTTACTTGCATATGTTGGAAATTTGAGGAAGTTTAAGGACATGTATCATAAGATAGCTGGAATGTATGCAGTGAACAATTTGAATGAAATCATCTCCTTGAAAGATCAACTCAAAGACACAAAGATGAATAAAGGGGAGTTTGTGTAATCCTACATTATGAGGATATCTCTTATTAGAGATCAATTGCAGAGTCCTAGTGTCTAGAGTCATTGTATATTACCATACTAGATAACTCATAAAATTTCGTGGAATTTAAATAGGTCTAGGGGTCAGTTTTTTAATTTTTTTAATTTCTCATAGGGCAGAAATTTGAATAAATTTTGAATGTAAAATGTAATAAGTGATGTCTAGAGAAGTTGTATAGGGTATGTGTACTCAAAATTATGCCTCTTACCCTCAACTTTCTACTATGACACACTTAGAGGGGTAAAAAATAAGTTCTAGACCCTCAAAACCCATTTTTCCTAAGTTAAATAAATTGGAGAAAATAAATAGCCACACATGTTAAACGATGTGAAAATGAGGTGGAAAATCATTGTGTTAAAGAGTGATGTGGACTCCACCATGGACCAAGAATCAAGGAGAAACATGTGACAAAAAGAAAAATCAAATTTTCTGGAGAAAGACGAGTTTCAAGTGACAAGATCCACGATTTGAGTAGGTTAACTCGAGCTTCAAAGAGATATCATGAGTCAGCTTAAGATTGGGTTGGAGTTCACTTGAGTGAGGAGGAGAGTGATCTCCTACCACTCCACTTCACTCTCCACATGTCCCCTCATCTCAATGAAGTCTCCCTCATCAAGGATTGTGTGGGCCTCTAAGGAA
Organism: Pinus taeda; assembly: GCA_000404065.3. Lineage (NCBI taxonomy): Eukaryota > Viridiplantae > Streptophyta > Pinopsida > Pinales > Pinaceae > Pinus > Pinus taeda. The sequence goes on from APFE030588297.1 coordinate 297,545, forward strand.
GAAATCGAGTTGCCACTTAGGAAATTCGAATCTGCATGGAGCATTGGGATTGTGACCCATTGGATTTGGGATTGTCACCAATTGCCTTGGGATTGGCTCTCAAGCTTCTATTCAAGTGAGCAATGGGCTCTCACTATGTATTCATGTTATGAGTTATTGAGCTTGAGGAAACTCTTCCATTTTGTACTCGCAATTTGCTAATATAATCAAAGACTTTGGGGCAATTTTGGTGGTGTTCTCTTGGCATTTTGAGGTGATATTCTTCCATAATTTTGTTATTTTGCTTTAGTTCTACTGCATATTTGAATGTTGTTAGCTTATATTTTCCATATACTTGGATTGATATGTGCAAACTATTTTGCACATATCCTTGATTTAGAGTAGCATTCTAGAAATGAGCTTACCAATTTATTTTTGGAGGAATATTTGGTATATCTCACTCATTGTGATGCTCTAATCCTTTGCAGGCTAGTATTTGTTTTAAGTGTGTAGGAAGAAATCTATTTGAAATAGTGTGTAGGAATCTATTTGGGCATGGGAGAAGTCTCACATAGATCAACTCACTCCCAGATTCAAAGTGGCTCAAGACTCATCAATTTTCACTCCAAGTCTTTCATCTAAAGAGGAGCAAAAAGCGAGTTTCTTGTTAAAATTGGCAACTAGGGCCAAATTCCACATTAGACAGCCCACTTGATGGAGGTGATGATTGCATTGAATTCCTCTTTTTGAGACAACCAAAGTCGACCTAAAGTGAAATTTGGATAAGGGAAAGTGTACTTATGAAGAAAAACCCACATATGCACATTTGGACTGGCTGACACTAATGGTAAATTGGTCACCCTTGGAAGCCTATAAATACAAATGACCTCAAGCTCATTTGGTCATCACCAAACATCTTTTTCTTCTCTTCTTTGTTGATTGGTTCGCACAAGTCTGAGGTTGGGTCAACAAAAGAAGTTTGCAAAGGTCCGAAACTATAAGGTCTGAGGCTCGCATATGTTTTTAAGGTTTTGGGTTGCAATTGTTGGCTCGTCACAGGAGAAATTTGACCATGGTCGCTAGCTTGTAGGCTCAAGTGAGCTACTAGAAAGTCTAACTGAAATTTGATTGTTGATCGAAGTTGACCGCATACAGGAAAAAATGTCTTTGATATATTTTGATGTTGGAAACACATTTTTGAATGTTATTGGTTTATTTTGTTGGATGATATTGAACTGGGCTCATTGTACTCTCTACTGAACATTTTATGACAATCTAATAGACGAAGAATTTTAAAGTGTTTTCCCCCTTGTGAGGTTTTTCCCTTGTCTTTGACCAAACCTGGTTTCTCTTGTTGATGTGTTGATTGTCTCCTTTTTCATTGCATTTATTGTTCTATCTTCAATTATTGTTGATGATTGGAAAGATTAATTGGTATTGAAAAGATTGTTAATTGAAGTATTGAATTGGGCTAGAGTTATTGATACAGCATAGAACACTCTGAAAATTTAACATGGTATCAGAACTAAGGTGAAGGACAAGCCCAAAAGGAGACAAGCATTGAAGCAATCATCTTTGGAAAAGTTGAAGGAGCCAATCTAGTCAGGTCAAGATGTCTTCCTTCTTCAAGGAAAATGAGAAGTTGGGTGACTCATCTAACTTTGTTGCACGGAAAGTCAGGTTGGAGAACATAGCTAACAACAATGATGTTTTGGATTACATTCAAGGAAAAGTACCTGAGCCTCTAGAGAATGCTTTCGTTGTTGTCAAGAACAAGCATGAGAAAGGTGAGTTAAAAGCAAAACAAATTATAGCTGATGGTTTACAAGATAATTTAGTTGCATATGTTGGAAATTTGAGGAAGTCTAACGACATGTATGATAAGATAGTTGGCATGTATGAAGTGAACAATTTGAATGAAATCATCTCCTTGAAAGATCAACTCAAAGACACAAAGATGAATAAAGGGGAGTTTGTGCAATCCTACATTATGAGGATATCTCGCGTTAGAGATCAATTACAAAGAGTTGGGGAATCTATTTCTGACAGGGAATTGGTGATTGTGACTCTAAGAGGTCTCCCTCCTATTTGGGAAACCTTCATTACTACTATAAGCAACAACAACACCCTCCCGTCATTCGATGAAATTGTTGGAAAGCTCACTCAAGAAGAATCAAGGATGATATCAAGAGGAATAATTCAAAAGCATGACGAGGGAGAGCTCGTTGCATTAGTCACTAAAAACAAGAAGAAGAAAGGATGAGGAGGTCCATCAAATTCAAGAAAGCCTCCACCTCAAGATGCAAAGAGAAGGAATGATAGATCATTATCTCACATTGAATGCTACAATTGTCACAAGGAGGGTCCTTATGCTTGAGATTGCCCCGAGAAGAACAAAGGTCCATGCTACAACACTAGAAGCAACAACAACAGGTTTGATGATCGAAGAAGAAGAGAAGACCGAAGGAATGATCACAATGCAAAAGATGGAAGAAGAAGAAGAAGAAGAGATGCTCCTAGTGACCATGAAGAAGACTGTCGTCCCCAAAAGAAGTCAAGGTTCTCCAAGTATGAAAATAATGTTGCAAATCAATCTAAATATATTCTTATTTCTACCCTTACTAGTTCATCTCCTCTTGATTCATGGGATAGTCGGTTGGTTGATAATGAAGCCACACATCACTTCTCTAGATATAAGGAAGTTCTCTCTAATTTCGTAGAGAGAGAGTCAAATTTGAAAATTATTCTTGGAAACAACTCCACTCATCCCGTCAAAGGCTCTGGGTCCATCAAATTTCATTTGAATTCCAAGGAATCTATTTTACTCCATGATGTGATGTATGTGCCAAGATTGAAGAAGAATTTAGTATCAATCTCTGCTTTGGAAGACAAAGGGATGAGGGTTGCCTTAATCAAGGGAAAGGTTCTTACTTGGCATGTTGGATCACCTATGAGAGTTGCATTCACATTGGGATCAAGATATGAAGGACTCTACAAGGTTATCAAAAGACCTCTTCTAGCATTGGTCGATGATACTAATCATTTAAATGAGCTATGGCACCGAAGATTGACCCATCTACATTATGATGATCTTCCGAAGTTTGAACAATTGGTCTTTGGGATTCCCAAGGTTCAAGCCAGTGTTGCGGGGGAGCGCCTTCCCTCCCCCTCGATCCCGCTTCCAATCTGCGCTCTGGGCGGGAGTGACTCGGGAGCGGGTCAGGAACGCGCTCCCGAAAAGGAAGCGATTTCGAGAGCGCACTCCTTAAAAATAAAAACGCTCCTTGCCTTTTCGGGAGCGTTTAGCCTTTTTTGCAGTTTTTTTTTTGCAGTGATGTTCCAAATGCAATTATTTTCAAAGAAACAAATAAGTTTTTGATATGCGATTCATGGTAATGTTAAATTCTTAAAGTAAAAGTGGCATTCTCCTTAATCTTCATTTTCATCCTTTTACTTAAATTTTTAACATTACCATGAAATGACTTAGGATGTTTGAGAGTGGTTCTAACCTCATTGGATTTCATATGGAGAAAGTAGAATTTTAGATTTCATTCAAAATCCAGCAGACTTATCAGTTTTTCAGAATTTCAGGATTGCAATGTTTCCATTGAATATTGTCATGTATTAGGATATGGAACTCGTATTTAATCAAAAGCACCAATCCCTCTATGTACCTTGATGTTAGTGACATTGGTTGTCGAACTCCTCTATCATGACCCTCCTAAAAATGTACGCATCACTTAAACAAAATCTTGACTTCACATGCTATGCTTTTTCTATCTTATGTTAATGCTTAGAGGGTGATATTAATGACAAAGATCCCTATACAGATACAGAAGTAATGACAAAGATATCTCTAGATATTAATGTATAAGCAATAGATAATAGATTTACTTGTCTTTTCTAGTTTTTAGTAGTTTTTATCAATGTTTTAAAACTCTGACTCTGACCCCAATTCAATCGAGGGTAGACTCTGACTTGGTATTGACTCGGTCGGCTTGATTTCAATGACTCGGTCGTTGTAAAAAATACATTAAATATTTAATTCTTTTATAAAAAAACATAATTTTAAAGATTTTCATTCATGTTTCCAAACATGAAGGTAGCTATAACATCTATTGGCATGACGTAATGAGTCTATCAAGGAACATATTGAAACTCCACATGCAAAAGATTCTAGTCATATATTCACTCAAGAGAACAAGACTCTATACTAGAACTTAAGATGTAGTGTCATATGTGTATTTTATTTCTCATATCCTTTAACCAATGATAGAAGTAGATGGTTGAAAGCAGGTAATAAACAAGGGTGTAAATAACCTATGCTTATTTCATAGAAAGGATTAGGTATGAGTGAAAAACCCCATCATAAATAGGGCTAGGTATAATTAATCTTCTCTGTGTTGGAGAAGGTTCTAGAGACCTGCGTGATTACTAAAACAAACGATAATATCTAGGTTGAATCTCATAGTAGACTGTATATCAAAAGATAAATTGTGTCTCAATCTTGAAAAAACAAAGGCTATAGATGTAGTTCTCTTTTGGTATATGACTATCTACCTCATTCCACAACTAGTGAGAACCAAATATGATTCATTTCATAGCTTAAGAGTCAAAGTCTGGTTAAAGATTGAATTATGAACCAATAGCACATTAAGTTGGGACTTGGAGAAGTAATGAAATGCAAAAAGCAAAGATGACAACCTGGAGGACCTGTTGTATTTATTACAATCATTGACGTAAGTCATATAAATTCATAAATCTCAGAAATAAGACCATATTTAGGAAGATAATTCCTCTATTGATCAGAACATACATAATCTCGTTTGAGAACATACATAATATCGGTCGCAGTTTCCAACCCAGCCGAGCCGGCCAGGATAATATCGAGTTGATCGAGTTGTTAGACAACCCGACCGGCGCAATATTAACCCGGTCGGCCGAACCATTTCATAGGTCGGGTTGCTCAGGGAGACTCTGGCTCGAACCAACTCAGCTAAGTCAGTTCCGAGCCGGCTGTTTTTGAAAACACTGGTTTTTATAACTATTGACTCTTTCATATTTATTATGATATTTTTTTTAAACAATATATGACAATTTAAGTTTGAAGTTGGCAATTATAACTCATTAGTAATGAATTATGAATATGATGCGTCTGAAAGTTGAAAGTTGTTTCATTTCATTTTATAACATTTCATTTCATGTTAGATATTATTTGTTGTAATGGTTACATTTAGCTTACAAGTACAACTTTGGTGATCAATGATGATAAATGTTATATATTGAATTTTGAAAGCTTGAAACTTTAAGATTGATGAATCATGAGATTCAATATGTTGTATGTTACTATGTTACTAACTTGTGGACACGGTTGATGAAGATTATAACTTCTAGATGATTGTTGTTATATGGTTCAATCTATGTTTTTTAATGTTTTTTTTATATCTAATTCATCATTCTACATGTTTTTGTTGACATATATGTATCAAAATATAAAAATTAAAAAATAAATAAATTATATATATATAATGCTCCGGGATTCACTCCCAAACTAGGAGCTTCTAAAAATGTCACTCTCTCACCCGTTTTCGCTCCACTCCCCACTTTCACTCGCGCTCCCAAGTAACACTGGTTCAAGCTCAACATGATGGAGTATGTCCAGGTTGTGCCAGTGTAAAGAAGACAAGGGGATCATTCCCCTCTAGCGAGAACAAGACAAATGGCATCCTCCATCTCATTCATTCTGACATATGTGGTCCAATGCTCGTGCATTCTATTGGTGGCAATCTCGACTGCATCACCTTCATTGATGACTTCTTAAGAAAGACATTGATATATTATTTGAAGAACAAGGATGAAGCCTTTGAAATGTTCAAGGAGTTCAAATCTTTGATTGAAAATCAAACTGGGAAGAAAATAAAAATATTCAGGTCTAACAATGGTGGAGAATACACATCTAAGGAGTTCAATGATTTTTGCAACAAGGAAGGTATCAAGAAAGAGACAATTGTGCCATATACTCTCGAACAAAATGGAGTGGTTGAAGGAGAGAACATGTTCATTATAGCAGTTGCACGTGCCATCCTCCGTGATCAAAAGTTGCCAAAGTTGCTTTGGGGAGAAACAACAAATGTTGCCACATGTCCAAAACACGGTGCCTCATCAAGCATTAGACAACAAGACCCCCGAAGAAGCATCCACAGGTGTCAAGCCTGATGTTAGTCATTTTTGTATCTTTGGCTGCCCCATATACTTTCATGTGCCAAAGGACAAAAGAAACAAGTTGGAGGCCACAGAAAGAAAAGGTGCATTTGTTGGATATTGTGAAAGTTCTAAAGCTTTTAGAATATATATTGCTGGTCAAAGGAAGGTTGAGATTAGCAGTGATGTAACATTTTATGAAGATGTTTCCCTTGGAAAAGCAAGGGACCTTTTAAGAAGAATGATGATATGGATATTTTATATGGTCCTTCCATGCCAAAATCTGAGAAAAATATTGTTGATGATCCCATGGAGCCCATGATCCCTTAGATCTTTCACTATGTGATCCTCCCGCCAAGAAGAGGCCACTTTGGCTCCGTGACACACTACAGGATGACGGGAGAGGTGTTCCCATTCGAAGATCATTGAGAGAAAGTAAGAAGCTTTGCGGGTACTAGGGATATGTTACAACCATGATCACTATGATTCAAGCCGAACCTCCCACCTTTCAAGGAGTTATAAAAGAACAAGTTTGGAAAGATGTTATGGCCAAAGAATATGAATCAGTCATAACGAATGACGTATGGGACGTTGTGCCGAGACCAAAGAGGAAATCCGTGGTGACTTCAAAGTGGCTATTCAAGATCAAGCATAGATTTGATGCTAGCATTGAGAAATATAAAGCAAGGTTCGTGGACCAAGGATTCTCCCAAAAAGGAGAATATTATGATGATATATTTGCACTTATGGATTGAAATAGAACAATTCATTTGATAGTTTCCCTTGCCGCAAGTCAAGGATGGACCTTTCATCAGATGGATGTGAAGACAACATTCCTTCATGGCATGCTACAAGAAGAAGTGTATGTTGAGCAGCCACAGGGATTTGAAGTAGAGGATCGAAAGACACATGTTTGAGGGTTGAAGAAAGCATTGTATTGTTTAAAGCAAGTCCCTAGAGCATGGTACACCTAGATAGACAATTATTTCGTGAAGTTGGGATTCATAAGAAGCAATGCCATCCCAAACTCTACTTCAAGGTAGTCCAAGATCTACCATTGATTTTGGTTTTATATGTTGACGATCTATTCTTGACAGATAGGGAGCTAGCCTTTGAATTCGAGATGAAGGATCTTAGTCTCATGCACTACTTTCTAGGCTTTGAGATGTGGCAAAGGCTCAGTGAGATTTTCCCTTCACAAAGAAAATATGTTGTGAAGCTATTGGAGAAATTTGGAATGACAGAATGCAAGTCCCTACCCACACTAATGGAAATAAACTTCTAGAAGTTACATGGAGAGGCTGCAGGACCCAATTTAGCGAATCCATCCGAGTATAGACAATTGATTGGGGCTTTGATGTTCCAAGTGAACACCCATCCGAACATATGCTATGCATCCCCCCAAATCTACTAACTGGCGGCATCCTAATAACTAGTTGACACTCTCTCCACAACATCTACCACATAGCCACCCAAACTCTCTGGTGGTCTACTCTCCCTCAATGACCACTTGGGTTTCCTAGCTGCCTCTTGGGTTTCCTAGCTGCCTCTTGGGCTTCCTTCAGGGTCTCACAAAGCTATCTTGGCTTATTCTTCCTTGTAGTAGCCTCCTCAACTGGAGCCTCCCCTCCTGACAAGGAAGGCCCTCCTATGGTCCGTGGTGAACTGGGACTCTAAGATCTTGTGCCTAGTGATATCAGACTTTGTGAACCTGTCACCCCTGAAGTAGGTGATCCTCCTGACCCTGGTGTACCACCTGAAGATCCTCATACCTATGGTGTGGCCCCCTGCTGAAGAGTCTATTGCACTACCTGATCAAGCACCTGAGACTTCCTCAAGGCCCTCTCCTCAAATCTCACGTCTTGCCTCAACACAACTTTTCTCAGTGCAGGAATTAGGGTTGCAGGGGAGAAAGAGAGAGTTTGAAGCTTGGAGAAAGGAGCTTGGAGGAGCTTGTAAGGGGAGATTGGAGCTTGGGATTGAAAGCTAAAGAGGTAGGATCTACACTCTAGAAAAAAAAAAAAAAAATTATGTTCATTGCGAAATAAATAAATAAAAATTTTCTCTATTTCCCATTCCCATTTCTCCATTTTTTTCCAAACTCAAAACTTCAAATTTCAAACATCATAGTTATATGGCTTGACATTTTCTTCTTTTTGGTTCCTTATTTGGTTATTATGGTGTTCAAGGGTAGAACAAGGAACGTTGATCATGAAGAAGAAGATGAAGAAGTGGGTTACAGTGGATTTGATGAAAAACCCGGAGAGGAGTACCTTGGTGAGGAGGAGGAGAGTGAACATGATTCAGCCCAAAAAACTAAACAAGACCAAACCCCATTGTGAAAATATGTTTCTAGGCCTGAAGCAGGGAAAAGGGGTGGAACCACTAAATTTGATTGCCCCCATTGCAACAAAACTTACATAGGTTCATATACCTGTGCCAGAAGGCACCTCTGTGGGAAAAGGCCATGAGATGAAGATAAAGCAATAGAAATCAAAACATGTGCAAGTGTGTCGACAACAGATAGAGCCAAATACATAAGGGAAGAGGAGGAAGCCTAATACAAATCTAAAAAATCAAAGGGTTTCTTTGAACCAAGCTCACAATCACATCAACATCCACAAAGAACTCCTTTTGCATTCTCCCATGGTAGTGGATATGGAGACACAAGGAAACCAAACATCTCTTTAAGGCGTAGAACCATATCAAATTTCCTCGATGAAGGGTGTAGGAATGATGTGGATTCAAAATTTTATCGGTTTCTCTATGCCTGTGGGATACCATTCAATGTTCTTCGCTCACCTTATTGGCATGAAATGGTTTCTGCCATAAATGATGCCCTAAAGGATACAAGAGCCCTGGATATGACAAGGCTAGCACTGTTGGACTTGATCATGAAAAAGCAAAAATATCACATTCTTTGAGTAGAATGATTGTTAAATTTGGCAACTAGGGCCAAACTTCACCTTGAATAGCTCATATGAGGCACCTGATGTTTTTATTGGATTCCTCTCTCCAAGAGGTGTAAGATTAATCTAAAGATCATCTCATTCTGACATGTACAAATGGAATTATGAATTCATTTTGTTTATGGACAAATTGTCAAGGTCGGCCAACAATCTAATTTAGGCTCTCAAGCCCACAACATTGCATATCAATACAAGGAGCCTCCTCATTTTGGCACCTCACTCACACTCATTCTTCTCTCTCCTTCTTTGATTGGGTACGAATTTCAAAAGCAGCTCTCCACATGTGCGAAGAAGAGAAGGGTTTTTTGTCCCTGCATTGACCGAAGTTGCAGGAGGGCTATTTTGACTTGCATTGACCAACGTTGACCTATTTTGACTACAGTTTTGTGTGGGGATCTTTGTTTGGGTAGGCCGCATTTCTGGGCACAAAAATCAAGGTTGTTTGACCACTATTTGACCAATGTTGATTGCTGAAGCGTTTGCTGCAGCGTTGAGATTCATTGAATAGATTTGACTGTACTTTTTTCGACCTATTTTTGGGCTAATTTGACTAGCTATTGGAGGCCAAAGTTGTTTTGGAGGTCAAAATCTGTCATGTTGACCATCGTTGACTTTTTGGTTAGGGCATTTTGTTACTATTGTTAGACTGGTCAGATTTCACTTTGATTGGGCAAGTGTAATTGTATATTGTACTCTCTCTCTGCTGAACTTTTGAAGAATCATAAGAAGAATTGATCAAGGGTTTCCTCACATTGGGGTTTGTCCCTGGCTAGTGCCATATCTTGTGTCCTCTTGTCTTGGCTTGTCTTCTACTGTTATTGTTTATCTGCATTTTACTATCACTTTGATGTGATTTTAAAATTGATATTGATATTGGGCTAATAAGAAAATTGAAGTAAAATTGCTCTTAAGCATAGAACATACCATTGTTATCTAAAATTAACGTGGTATCGGAGCTGAGGTGAAGACAAAACCCAAGCAAGAGTGAAAAGAGCAATCATTATGAAGAGTAATCACTGAGATCCTTTGATCAAGGACAAGACTCAATGGCCTCCACATCCTACTTCAATTATGATGACAAGCTTCATGATAAGTCTAATTATCATGCATGGAAGACATCTCTTGATTTGACTTTAGAAGAGCAAGATGTTATGGATTATGTGCAGGGAAAGAATTCGGAACCTCCTTCAAATGCACTGGTTTCTGCTAAGACAAAGTACAAGAAGGGTGAAGTCAAAGCAATGAACATCATCAGGGATTCTACTCATAAGCATTTAGTTTCTTACATCTTTGATTTGAACACATCAAAGGAGATATATGACAGGTTGGTTGGCATGTTCAAAGCTAGCAATGCAAACCAAGTTCTCTTTCTCAAAAGCAAGTTGAAGGATATAAAGAAAGGAAGAGGTGAAGACATTCAATCCTACTTCATGAGGATTACAGAGATCAAAAATGATCTTCTTTCTATTGTAGAAGCTATTGCTGATAGGGAGCTTACTCTCATTACCCTTGGAGGACTCCCTCATGAATGGCATGTGTTCAACACTACTATTCTTAACAACGACAGAATTCCAAATTTTGAAGAATTTTTGACCAGATTTTCTCAAGAAGAAACAAGCATGATGGAACTAGATATGCCTTCAAATAAGAATTATCCTACTGCACTATTTGCTCATGCTAAAAAGAAGAACAATGTAGGTTCAAATAAGCAATGTCAAGGAAGACCAAGTTTCAAAAATGGAAGGAAAGGAAGATGCTTCATTTGCAACAAGTTTGGCCACTATGCTAGGGAGTGTCCTAATAGAAGGGATACACCTCATGATGATGACAACCACAACAACAACAATTTCAAGGGAAACAATAATCAAAGGAATGGTAGATTCAACAACCGAGGAAAAAGGAATGCTCCCGCCCTTCATCAAGGAAATGGTTGCCCTCCCAAGAAATCAAGAAACACCAGGTATGATGAATCTAATGTTGTTGATAACAAGCAAAAAGAATTTTATCTTATATTTGCCCTCTCCACTGCATCTCCTCTGGACACTTTGGGAAATCGGTTGATTGATAGTGGTGCCTCAAGGCACTTCACTAGGTATAAGGACGCTCTTTCAAATCTAATTGAAAAAGATACAAATTTGGAAATTATCCTTGGAGACAATGCCACCTACCCGTGAAGGGAGTTGAGAATGTTACTCTTCAATTGAATCAAGGTAACACCATTCATCTACAAAAAGTGCTATATGTACCTGATCTAAAGAAGAACCTGGTATCGATCTCGGTGATGAAGGACAAAGGATCCAAGCTAGCATTCATTCATGGAAAGGTACATGTGTGGAATAAAAATTTCAAAGATGCATTTACATTTGGATTCATGGTTGATAGCCTATATCAAGTTGGAGGAGGTCCATTAGGAGCTATGTCTTGCGACACATCACTTCAATCCAAATTATGGCACTGAAGGTTTGCTCATCTACATTATAAGGCTCTACCAGATGTAGGGAAGATGGTGCAGGTATGCCCGAATTTAAAGTAGAACATGAAGGTGTTTGTCAAGCGTGTGCCGAAGGAAAGCATACAATGGGACCATTCCCCTCCAATGATAGCAAGACTACCAACATATTGCAATTGGTTCATTCTGATCTATCTAGTATGATGCACGTGAACTCTTTGGGAGGACATTTATATTATGCTATATTTATGGATGATTTCTCTCGCAAGGCTTGGATATATTTCTTGAAGAAGAAGGACAAAGTATTCTCATGGGTTTGTTCTTTCAAAGCTTTGGTTGAAAATCAAACCGAGAAGAAGATCAAAATATTGAGGACCGATAATGGAACCGAATATGAGTCAAATGAGTTCAATAATTATTGTAGAGAAGCTGGCGTTAAGAGGGAGACTACTATTGTGTATACTCCCGAGCAAAATAGTGTTGCTGAAAGGAAGAACTGTTCTATCGTAGAAGCCACGCGTGCCATGTTTCATGATCAAAGCCCTCTAAAGTTCTTATGGGCCGAAGCTGCAAAAATTGTTGTGTATGTTCAAAATAGATGCCTTCGTCAAGTGTTGGACTCCACAATTCCCTAAGAAGTTTTCAACGGTAAGAAACCTGATGTTTCTCACTATAGAATTTTTGGTAGTCCTTTTCATGTGCCAAAAGAAAAGAGAAGCAAATTGGATGCTTCTGGGAAGAAAGGAACATTTGTGGGCTATAGTGAAACTTCTAAGGCATATAAAATCTATGTGCCTGGTCAAAGAGAAGTGGAGATAAGTCATGATGTCACCTTCGATTAGGATGTTGCTCTTGGGAAGATTAGTAACCTTTCTCTTCCAAGGAAGGACAAAGAAGCAAATTCAAGAAAGCAGGGAGAATTGCAGGATGAGCCAATGCCCGATGCTGAAGGACCAATGGATCCCATTGATCCACCCCCTCATGAGCCCTCCTCCTCAAAAAGGAGACCCTCATGGCTTAGAGAGACTCTCGAAGATGCCAAGAGACATGTTGCACCTAGGGGGGATATTTCGTGAAAGCAGGAAGCCAAATAGGTACCAAGGGTACTTAACTGCAATGAGCACCATTGTTCAATCTGAGCCTTGCACATTCAAATACGCTGCAAAGCACCAAGTTTGGAAGGATGCAATGAACAAAGAGTATGAGTTGATTATGAAGAATGATGTCTGAGATGTGGTCCTAGACCCAAGGACAAACATGTTGTCACCTCCAAATAGCTCTACAAGATCAAGCATGGCGCTGATGGAAGTGCTAAAAAGTTCAAGGCCAGATTCATTGCTCAAGGCTTCTCTCAAAAGGAAGGTGTAGATTATGATGAGATATTTGCACCAGTTGCCTGCTACACCACCATCCGTTCAATCATTTCCCTTGCTGCCTTGCAAGGATGGAATCTAGACCAAATGGATGTCAAGACTGCCTTCCTGCATGGTTCACTTAAGGAGGAAGTCTATGTAGAACAACTTGAGGGGTTCTAAGTTCAAGATCGTCAAACACATGTACGCATGTTGAAGATAGCCCTCTATGGGTTGAAGCAAGCACCTCGGGCTTCGTATGAGAGGATCCATAGCTATCTAATGAATCTGGGATTTACAAGAAGTAAAGTTGATCCAAACCTTTATTTTAAGGCTGAGAATGACAAACTTCTCATCTTGGTACTTTATGTGGACGATCTCTTTCTGACTAGTGCGGACCCTCTCATTCATCAATGTAAGAGGGAGTTGGCTTCCAAATTCGAGATGAAGGACCTAGGATTAATGCAATACTTCCTAAGGTTGGAGGTCTGGCAAAAGCCAGGTGAGATTTTCCTTTCTCAAGGAAAATACATCGTGAAGCTACTTGAAAGATTTGGGATGGTGGACTGCAAGTCCGTGACTACTCCGATGGAAATTAACTTCAAAAAGTTATGTAAAAGTGTTGTTGGGCCCGATTTGGGAAATCCCTCTAAGTATCGTCAACTCGTGGGGCCCTGATGTTCTTGGTGAACTCTCGTCCGAACATATGCTTTGCAGTGAACACATTGAGTCAGTTTATGGTTGAGCCCCATCACATACACTGGATTGTTGCCAAGAATCTCTTGAGATATCTTTGAGGCACAATCACCTATGGACTGAGATACACTGTTGGGAATGTGAGGCTCCATGGTTATTCTAATGTTGACTGGGCCAGCAGTGTGGTGGATCGTAATAGCAAAAATGGATGTTGTTTCTCTCTAGGTTCTGCTTCGATATCATGGATGAGTAGGAAGCAGAAGTTGGTTGCTTTGAGCAACGCTGAGGCTGAATACATTGCTGCTAGTAAGGCCTCATGTGAAATTGTTTGGTTGACAAAGCTCTTTAGTGAGCTGTTTGGACATGTGTTGAATACCACCGTGATCTATTGCGACAACCAGAGTGGGATTTGTCTTTCTAAGAATCCCGTGTTTCATGACCACTCCAAGCATATTGATATCAGGTACCACTTTATCTGGGATATGGTACAACAAGGAGCAATAAGGCTCCGTCACATTGGGACTAATGATCAAGTCACTAATATTCTTACAAAGCCCCTGGGGAAGGTTAAATTCTTAACCTTTCGTGAACGACTTGGAGTCATGGAGAGACCCTCTTATGAAGGTCTCGTATGAAATGGATGTTGAGCTTTGCGAGCTCCAACGGGCTTGGGGTACTTCTTGCAGTGATGAGCGACCATGGGGTGAGTGGTTCACCTCCCCCTAGTGGTGTGTTTTGTACAAGGTGAGTGGTTCACCTTCTGTTAAATTTAGGTATGTTCTATGCTGAGAGAAATTTATTTCAATTTTCACTATTAGCTCAATATCTTTTTGAGATTAGCAATCACATCAGCATAATAGTAAATTGCAGATAGAACATAAACATAAATCGCAGAAGACAAGCCAAGACAAGAGGTCACAAGATGTGGTGCTAGCCAAGGACAAACCCCAATGTGGGGAAACCCTTGATCAATTCTTCTTATATGTTCTTCAATAGTTCAGCAGAAGTCAACACTTTGACTAATCTAAATACGAGCATAGATCATCTCTAAGAAGATGATACATCAGGTAGCTGAACTCAGTTGAAGACATGTTTCTTCAACTAATTCTCCAAGGTAACTCCATCGCCTTGCTGCACCTATCATTGTGTTGCTCTTCATCATCATGCTGCACCTCACCGTGTTGCACCCATCATCACTATGTTGCATCTCATCATGTTTCATTAGTCATGTTTGTACCCATCATTGTACAACATCATGTACCATTGTTGTCCCATGTGCCATTGTTGCACCATGTTGCCACACTATTGTCCCATGTGCCATTTCTGCACTATGTTGCCACACTATTGTCCCATGTGCTTGCTACACTATGTTGCCACACAGTTGTCCCATGTGCTTGTTGCACCATGCTGCCACACCAATGTCCCATGTGCCATTGTTGCACTATGTTGCCACACTGTTGTCCCATGTGCTCGCTGCACTATGTTGCCACACTGTTGTCCCATGTGCTTGTTGCACCATGCTGCCACACTGCTGTCCCATGTGCCATTGTTGCACTATGTTGCCACACTGTTGTTCCATGTGCTTGCTACACTATGTTGCCGCATTATTGTCCCATGTGCTTGCTGATCCGTGTTTATATGAGCTTCTTCTCATCAAGATATCTGAAGAGACCTCTCCTATCAACCTGATCCAAAACAAGTCAAAGCAATGACCCAACACAAGTCACTAATGGAGAAGAATATGTACTTCAGCACTTCTATTTATGGACAATGTTTTGGTCACAGGTTAGGGCTCCCATTGTAACCTACAGCAACCCAACAATCATGCCCAAAACATACTTTGAACAACCTCTATAAACCGTAGCCTTGGCTAGGAGGGACACTCTTCCTTCACACTGAGGATAAGGGCTAAAACCAGCCCTCAAACCCACGCAATCCTTTGTTGTTGTGGTATGGCCTACGGCCTACCACACAACATTCCTGTTGCAATATGGCATCCCTCAAACACTGCTCCAGCCTATCCGCAAGCCTCCAAACAAACTTATGAAGAGGCTCTTCAACTTGGCCTAGCCCAACGTACATCACAACTCCCTTCCAACACTTTCGGACCCTTTACCCTTAAGACAGTCTTGAAATCCACGTTGGAACTGCGTACAGCTAGGGCATCATGGACCTCCAGTTAGGGAACGATAGACTTGTGGCTAGGGCAGAATAGACCTGCGTATGAGGCAGCGTGTAGGCCTCTTTCACCATGTCATATCTTGTTAAGGCCTCCTCCATAGCTAAGTTAGAATTTCTTCCATGACTGCGTTAAAGGTAAGGGCTCATTTAGGTCAGCATATCTACCATAGTTGTGAATTGATCTCATTAGGGCAAAGTAGAGCCTTCTCCTTTTGACTACGTCTAGGGCTAAAGCATCTCCTCTAGATCTCTTCTACCACCAAAACCCAAAAAAGTGGAGAGAGATCACAAGAGATGTGCGTTCAAATGACTTGAAGACCATCTCTATTTATGCTACAACATTGAGCACACGTGGGGGTTATTTAGTTGTTGGCCAACCTTGACAAATTGTCCCATAACACAAATTAATTCATATCTTTATGAATACTTATCGGAATTGGATGATCTTTAGATCAATCCTACACCTCTCGATGAGTGGAGTACAAGAAAAATATCAGCTGCCATAAATAAGATGACCCACATGGAGTTTGACCCTAGTTGCCAATTTTAACACTCCCTCTCAACTAGGGAGAGCTCCATCCGCTGATCCATCTGCCAGACTGTACTATCTCTGCCATCAATGCCCCGCATTGCTCTGCTCTGCTCTACTGAACCATGAAGAAGAAGAATTGATCAAGAATGTCTCATACCATTCTCTACTGATCCGAAGTCAATCCCATATGAAGAGAGTGGGTCATACCACTCTTACTGATCCCATATTAGTGTTAAGAGAGAGTGAGTTATATCACTCTCACTGACCCGAAATCAGTTTCATTGATCCTAGATCAATATCACAAGAGAGTGTCTCAAACCACTCACATTGATCCCAGATCAGTTCCAAGAGAGAGTGAGTTATATCACTCGTACTTACCCGAAGTCAGTTCCAATTGAACCCAGATCAATGGAGGTCATCCTAGCATAGAGAGTATAGTAGATACAATGATGCGTCCATCGATAGTACTACTATGGTCCCTAACGCCATTTCCCTACTCATTGGCCAAATGAGAGGTACTTCCCATGAGTCCCAGACTGCATGGGTAGGATGCCTCGACAGGAGAACCACTCATCCTATCCATAAGTCGCCACAGGTATCGCAAGGGAAGGCTGAACCATTCACCCTATACACAGCGCGCCACTAGGGGAGGATGCGTCGCCCTATGGTCACTTGTTGCTCCAAGAAGTACCCCAAGCCCCCCAGAGCTCCCAGAGCTCAATGCATGCATCATCCAAGACCCTCGTAAGAGGGTCTCTCAATGACTTCTAGAAAGTCACAAATTTGACCTTTCATCGGGGCTTTGACAGAATGTCTGCGACTTACACATCAGTCCCAATGCGATGGAGCCTTCTTGCTCATCGATGTATTATATCCCAGATAAGTTAGTACCTGATGTCTATATGTTGGAGCAATCATAGAATACGGGGTTCCTCAACAATCAAATCCCCCTCTGGTTGTCACAGAAGATCACGGTGGTATCCATCATGTGTACAAATAGCTCACTGAAGAGCTTCCACAACGAAGCAGCTTCCCATAAGGTCATACTCGTAGCTATGTATTCGGTCTCAACGGTGCTCAAAGCAACCATCTTCTGCTCCCAGCTCATCCAGGATATTGAGCAGAACCCAAAGAGAACCAGCACCCTGAACTGCTCTTGCAATCCTCCACACTGCCTACCTAATCAGCTTCAGAATAATCATGCAGCGTCACATTTCCACCAGTGTATCTCAATCCATGAGAGATTGTGCCCTGAAGATATCTCAAATGATTCTTGGCACCAATCCAATGAGGCTCAACCAAATATGAGCCCAACATGCTAACTGCAAAACATATATCTAGAGGGAAGTTTACCAAGAACATCAATGCGAATGAGTTTATGAAACTCAGAGGCATTTCCCAAATCTGATCTGGCCTCACTACTACATAACTTTTGAAAGTTAAGCTCCATCGAGGTAGTCACGAGCTTGCAGTTCACCATTCCAAATCTGGAATCCAACTCCATCTTAATTTTGCAAATGAGAGGGTCTGCACCTATCAAAAAGAGGTCGTCCTCATAAGGTGTCAGTATGAGAGGTCTATCATCCACAACCTTCAAGCAATGGTTTGAATCGACTTCACTCCTAGTGAATCTTAGCTTCATCAGACAGCTACCAATCCTCTCACATTAAGCCATGGGTGTTTTGCTTCAAGCCATAGAGGGCTTTCTTCTACCTGCGTACATGAGATTCCCGATCATGAATCTCAAACTCCTCGGGTTGTTCCAAACCTGTGGACCTGCTACATGAGGGGAATGGTCCCCTTGTAAGTTTTTCCTTCAGTACATCTCGGACATGTACCTTCATGCTCTTCTTGAATTCAGGCATCCCTGACACCATCTGACTCACATCGGGTAGGGGCCCATAATAAGTTGACCTTTGATGCTATAGAAGAGATGTGTCAACTGACATGGTCCCCAATGGATTTCCTGCAACTTGATACAAATTTCCAACCATGAACCCAAGAATAAAAGCATCTTTGAAAATTCCATTTTCAAACATGTACCTCTCCATCCACAAATGCCATCCTGAAACCTTTGAATTCCATTGCCTAAATGGCCACTAAGTTCTTCTTGAGATCAAGAACATAAAAGAGATTCTTGCAAATGAGTTGAGTTACCCCCATTCAATTTAGGGGTAACATTCCCCACACCCTTTCCAAGATAGGTGGCATTGACTTCAAGTATAATCTCTCGATTGTTCCCATCTCTACCAGATTAGAGAGTGCACTCTTCTATCCAATGAAGTGCCTTGAAGCACTATAACCAGATTCCCAAAGAGTCTAGAGGAGATGGTCAATATAAGATAATGCTTCTTTATCTTATCAGAAACAACATTTGATTCTTCATACCTTGAGTTCCTTGCTTTCTTGAAGAGTCGGTTATTTCCTTGATGACTTGTATTACCTGTCATTTGTCTGACCATTGAAGATGTCCCTCGAATGATTGTTATCATCAACAAGTAATGTGTCCCTACCATTCATACACTCCTTCGCATAATGGCCGAACTTATTACAAACAAGGCATCTTCCTTTTCTTCCACCCTTAGATCTGGACTTCCATTGAAGTGATCTTTAGGTAGGCCATCAGAAGCTTCTGTTGCGCCATTTGGATAATATTCTTTGCTTCGACCTCACCCTTGGTGAATTTGAAGAGGGATGAGGAACCCACTGATCCTTTTGTCCTTTCCCAACTGTCTTCGGTGATTGCTCTTTTACTCTTGCTTGGGCTTTGTCTTCACCTCAGCTTTGATACCATGTTATATTTAGGTATGTTCTATGCTTAGAGCAATTTATTTCAATTTTCATTGTTAGCTCAATATATTTTCCAGATTAGCAATCACATCAGCATAATAGTAAATTGCAGATAGAACTAAACATAAATCGCAAAAGACAAGCCAAGACAAGAGGACACAAGATGTGGCGCTAGCTAGGGACAAACCCCAATGTGGGGAAACCCTTGACCAATTCTTCTTATATGTTCTTCAATAGTTCAACAGAGAGAGATAATACATATACATTAGAAGTCAACACTTTGACTTAACTAAATAAGACCATAGATCATCTCTAAGAAGTTGATACATGAGGTAGTTGAACTCAATTGAAGAAATCCTACTTCAACTAATTCTCCAAGGTGACTCCATTGCCTCGCTGCACCTATCATTGCATTGCTCCTCATCATCATACTGCACCTCACCGTGTTGCACCATGTTGCACCCATCATCACTATGTTGCATCTCATCATGCTTCATTAGTCATGTCTATACCCATCACTGTACAACATCATGTACCATTGTTGTCCCATGTGCGATTGCTACACCATGTTGCCACACTGTTGTCCCATGTGCCATTGCTGCACTATGCTACCACATCAATGTCCCATGTGCTTGTTGCACTATGCTGCCACACTGTTGTCCCATGTGCTTGTTGCACCATGCTACCACACTGCTGTCCCATGTGTCATTACTGCACTATGCTGCCATAATGTTGTCCCATGTGCTTGTTGCACTATGTTGCCACACTATTGTCCCATGTGCTTGTTGCACCATGCTGCCACACTGTTGTCCCATGTGCCATTGCTGCACTATGCTACCACATTGTTGTCCCATGTGCTTGCTGCACTATTCTCCCACTCTGTTGTCCCACGTGCTTGTTGATCTGTGTTTATAAGAGCTTCTTCTCATCAAGATATCTAAAGAGACCTCTCCTATCAACCTGATCCAAAACAAGTCAAAGAAATGACCCAACACAAGTCACTAATGGAGAAGGATACATGGTTAGGGCTCCCACCGTAACCTACAGCAACCCAACAATCATGCCCAAAACATACCTTGAACAACCTCAATAAACTGTGCCCTTGGCTAGGAGGGACACTCTTCCTTCATGTTGAGGGTAAGGGCTAAAACCAGCCCTCAAGACAACCCACACAATCCTTTGTTGTTGTGGTATGGCCTACGGCCTACCACACAACATTCCTGTTGCAATACAACATCCCTCAAACACTGCTCCAGCCTATTCGCAAGCCTCCAAACAAACTTATGAAGAGGCTCTTCAACTTGGCCTAGCCCAACGTACATCACAACTCCCTTCCAACACTTTCAAACCCATGTTTACCCTTAAGACAGTCCTGAAATCCACGTTGGAATTGCCTGTGGCTAGGGCATCATGGACCTGCGGCTAGGGCAAGATAGACCTGCGGCTAGGGCAGGATAGACCTGCGTATGAGGCAGCGTGTAAGCCTCCTTCACCATGTCATATCTTGTTAAGGCCTCCTCCATCGCTGCATTAAAACTACTTCCATGATTGCATTAAAGGTAAGGGCTACTTTAGGTCAGCGTATCTACCATAGCTATGATTTGATCTCCATTAGGGCAGCGTAGAGCCTTCTCCTCTTGACTAGGTCTAGGGCTAGAGCATCTCCTCTAGATCTCTTCTAACACCAAAAACCAAACAAGTGGAGAGAGATCACAAGAGATTTGCGTTCAAATGACTTGAAGGCCATCTCTATTTATGCTAAAACGTTGAGCACATGTGGGGGTTATTTGGTTGTTGGCCGACCTTGACGAATTGTTCCACAACACAAATAAATTCATATCTTTATGAATACTTATCGAAATTGGATGATCTTTAGATCAATCCTACACCTCTCGATGAGAGGAGTCCAAAAAAAATATTAGCTGCCATAAATAAGATGACCCACATGCAGCTTGGCCCTATTTTCCAATTTTAACACCTTCCCCTGTAATACCCAATGTTGATATATGTATAGGATGAGTGGTTCACCTTCTCCTATGGCATATGAGTAGGATGAGTGGTTCACCTTCTCCTGTCGGCACATCCTACCCATGCAGTACAAGACTCATGGGAAGTACGTCTCATCTAGCCAATGAGAAGGGAAATGAGGATAGGGACCATAGTACTACTGATGTACACATTGTGTACTACCATACTCCCTATTCTAGGATGTTTGATATTGATCTCGGATCAATGGAAACTGACTTCAGGCCAGTTAAAAGTGGTATGACACACTCTCGATTATTGGAGACTGACTTTGGGTCAGTGGAGAATGGTATGATATATTCTCGATCATTTCTTTTATCTTCATGGTTCAACAGAGCAGAGCAGAGACAGGGATGGTACAGATTGTCAGACAGTTTGGCAGGTCAAGTTCTCCCTAGTTGAGAGGGAGTGTTAAATTTGGCAACTAGGGCCAAACTTCACCTTGGACAACTCATATGAGGCAGCTAATATTTTTATTAAATTCCTCTCTCCGAGAAGTGTAGGATTGATCTAAAGATCATCTCATTCTGACATGTACAAATGGAATTATGAATTTATTTTGTTTATGGACAAATTATCAAGGCCGGCCATCGATATAATTTAGGTTCTCAAGCCCACAACGTTGCATATAAATACAAGGAGCCTCCTCCTCATTTTGGCATCTCACTCACACTCATTCTTCTCTCTCCTTCATTGATTGGGTATGAATTTCAAAAGCAACTCTCCACACATGTGAAGAAGAAAAGGTATTTTTTGTTACTGCGTTGACCGAAGTTGCAGGAGGGTTGTTTTGACTTTTGTTGACCTATTTTGACTACGGTTGTGTGTGGGATCTCTATTTGGGTAGGCCGCATTTCTAGGCATAAAAATCGAGGTTGTTTGACAATTATTTGACCAGCGTTGACTGCAGAAGGGTTTGCTATAGCATTGACTTTCGTTGACCATATTTGAATGGACTTTTTCAGACTATTTTTGGGCTGATTTGACTAGTTGTTGGAGGCAGAATTGACCGAGTTTGGCCGAGCTGTTTTGGAGGTCAAAATCTACCCTATTGACCAGCGTTGACTTTCTGGTTAGGGCTTTTTTTCACTGTTGTTTGACTAGTTACTGAGTCAGATTTCACTTTGGATGGGCAAGTGAAAATTGTATATTGTACTCTCTCTCTGTTGAACTTTTGAAGAATTATAAGAAGAATTGATCAAGGGTTTCCCCAGATTGGGGTTTATCCCTAACTGGTGCTATATCTTGTGTCCTCTTGTCATGGCTGTCTTCTACTATTATAGTTTATGTTCTATCTGCATTTTACTATCCTGTTGATGTGATTGCTAAACTGGATATTGATATTGGGCTAATAATAAAATTGAAGTAAAATTGCTCTTAAGCATAGAACATACCATTGTTATTTAAAATTAACAATGAAAAATTGTTGGACTAAACATGGGGTGTCCATTGTATCTGATGGATGGACAAATGTAAAATGTAAGCCATTGATAAGTGTTCTTGCTGTGTCTATTAGTGGTGCCATCTTTCTTTCAACATATGATTACTCAGAGAAGTACAAGACTGACATCAACATTGCAAAACCATTACTTGAAAAAATTGAACGTATTGGGCCATACAATGTCCTCCAAATCATCACTGATAATACTGCTAATTGTAGGGAAGCGAGAGCAATTATTGAGGATAAATACCCAAACATATTTTGGTCTGGGTGTTTGGTTCACACAATGGACCTTTTGATGCATGATATTATTAAGAACAAAAACCAACAATACAAATGGATTGGTGATTTGTACAAGAGAGGCAAACAAATGATAAAATTTATTACAAATAATATCAATACCTATGGGCTTTTCCGCAGTCACTCAAAATTGCAGTTGGTGAAGATTGCAAAAACTAGATTTTCTAGCTATTACCTCACCTTCAGGCGTCTTTTGAAGGTAAGAGAGTCATTGGCTAGCATGGTATCAAATCCACACTGGCAGGCATTAAAGGAAAGGGCTACAAATGCATCTGACAAACAATGTTTAGAACTGGTGGAGGAGACCGCTCTTGATGGTCATTTTTGGGCACGTGTGAGGCAAGTATTGGAATTCACCAAGCCCATTTATAACACGATTCGTTTTGCAAATACAGATAAACCAGTGATTGGGGAAGTGTATGAGCATATGCATACCATGTTGGGGCAAATAAAAGATATTGTTCAGAAAGATGATCCCAACTTGTATACATTGATTCACAATTGTGTGTGTACTAGTGGAATAAACTTAATGTTCCACTACATGCCTTGGTGTATATTCTTATGCCAAAATACTCTCTCCACCTTGGTTGGGCCAACCTGCACCTAATGGTGGGGTTAGGGTCAAGCCCCATATAGATCCAGAGGTACAACAGGGATATTTGAAAGCATTAGACAAGGCCCTAATAGGGAGCAGTGAACAACATATGACAATTTAAGTTTGAACTTTGATGTTTGAAGTTGGCAATTATAACTCATTGGTAATGAAATATGAATATGATGCTTCGTGAAAGTTGAAAGTTGTTTCATTTCATTTAATTTCATGTTAGATATTCTTTGTTGTAATGGTTACACTTAGCTTACAAGTATAACTTTGGTGATCAATTATGATAAATGTTATATATTGAAATTTGAAAGCTTGAAACTTTAAGATTGATGAATCATGAGACTCAATATGTTGTATGTTACTAACTTGTGGACGTGGTTGAAGATTATAACTTCTAGATAATTGTTGTTATATGGTTCAATCTATGTTTTTTTTGTTTTTCATAATTCATCATTCGACGTGCTTTTGTTGACATATATGCATCAAAATAAAAAATAAAAATAAATAAATAAATATATATATAGATAATATATATTATATATATATATATATATAATAAAAATAATATATAACCTCCCGAAATGCTTCCCAAACTGGGAGCTTTTGAAAATGTCACTCCCGCTCCCACTCCCAAGTAACCTTGGCAAGAATATATATACGGTAGGCCCTACTAGTCTCATCTTAACCCACAAGGATACCCTTCTCTGCAATGGGTTTCAGCGTCCTCCTCTTCTCCTCAGGGACCTACGAACATGTAGCACACCCAAAAGTCCTAGTGTGCCCAATCTCAGCCTTCTTCCCAGAAAAATCATCCTCAGGAGTCTTACTCCCCAAGACTCTATGTGGGCTCCTGTTCTGCAAATACACTGCAGTGTGACACACCTCGGCCCATAAAAAGAAAGGTAGTCTTTAATCATGCAACATAGCTCTAGTTGCACCCACTATGGCCCTGTTCTCCCTCTCCGCTACCCCATTGTGTTGAGGGCTATAAGGCACTATGTAGTCCCTCCTCATGCCTGCACTCCAACAAAACTCCATCTCCTTGGAGGTATTCTCACCCCCATTATCTGATCTCAACACCTTGATCTACTTCCCTATATGGTTCTCCACAAGAGCCTTAAACTTTTGGAACCTCTTGAATTTTGAAAAGTGTAACTAGGTTTGGTCTTCATAATGACATGTAATTGTGACTCTTGTAAATAATGTAATGAAGAAAAATAAAATTATCTTAAGCCTTGCTTCATGGGTTTGATAAGCAAGTGATTTTATTTTAGATGGCTCCCATTGAGAGCCTTAGGATTTGTCATTAAGGTCAAAGAATTAATGTCATCTATGAAGATCTCTTCTTGAGCATGTGTAAAATGTATTTGATTTATTAAGAAAGTCTATTAGCCCTCCAAGACAAGCACATGATTGAAGTCAGCGTCAAAAGAAGATGGAAAACTCAAGTCAGCTCAACAATTGCAAGACACACCTATTCACAAGTTCATGTTGGCCCCAGTGTAGGGACAGACTACTATATATACCCAGCTCAACTGCCATTTGGAGACATAATTTTGGTCAAGGTTTTTCTGTAATTCTAAAGAGCGGAAATCATATTGAGAAGCACATATACCAGCGAAGAAGAAGGGAAGAAGAGTGAAGTCGTAGGGCCATTGTTTTGGAACTGTTTTGTGATATTCCTCCCCCCACACGTGCGAAGAATTGCAGGTCTACACTCTGCAATAGGAGGCCGAAGTTGCAGCATTACGAGGATGCTACATTGAGTGGATTGCAATCATATAAGTGTTGAAGACTTCGCAAAAGGAAGGCCGAATACAAGGAAGAGAACTTTCTCTAAAGGGAAGGCTAAACAAGGGTTAAGAGACTAATCTAGGGTTGTTCACTTCTACAGCAGTACGAGGATGCTACATTGAGTGAATTGCAATCATATAAGTGTTGAAGACTTCACAGAAGGAAGGCTGAATACAAGGAAGAGAACTCTCTAAAGGGAAGGCTAAACAAGGGTTAAGAGACTAATCTAGGGTTGTTGTCCTAAAGGAACAAATTGCAGATCTACAAGAGAAAGTTGAAATTTTGAAGTAGGCCAAGAAGACAAAGAAGAGGAATAGCATCATCCAAAAGCAGAATGAAGACAAGTAGTATTGGGTCAAGGGTGAAGAGGAGGCATTGTGTCTTGGTCTTGGAAGGGCTCTAAGGTCGAGGGCCTTAGTCAAGGTCTTGGTATTCATCAAAGAGAAGCTTTCTATAAGAAGAATTTGTTTGGGTTTCCTCCCAAGACGTGGGAGCTTTTGGCCCTCGCTAACAGCCTACATATTGTGTTTCTTGTCTCTTTTATTGTTCATGCATTGGTAATTGTCTTGATGAAAAGTACATTATAATAACATAAGCAAGAGAATATCTTAATCAAAGAAGTAAAAACTCTCACAAGCAATTATCAAAGTAGAGAAGTAACTTGTACATTGATGCCCTAGATTTCTCAACATGGTATCAGAGCTAAGGTGACAAGGACAAGAAGGGGCATCTTATCAAGAGACACACAAGGATCGAGTTTCAAGGAAGACATCAAAAGCAAAGTCCAGATCTACAAAGAAGGAGAATGTCTTGGGATCACCAATCAAATCAAAGCATCAAGAGGTTTACACCAACAAAACTCTTGGGTCCCCTCAACAAGTTCAAGATCTATATTATACTAGATCGAAGAAACCTACGTCAGCAAAAAGTCGTTAAGTCATCCTCAAGGAAGCAAATCTAAACCCTAGAAGCATTACCAAGATCTTCACTCAAGGAGGAAAAGCATCTCTAAGGCAAGCTCCAGAATCAAGAAGGCTAGATCGAAGAACACCATCATCATCTTCAAAAGGATTTGTAAGGCAAGTACCCTCTCATCATTGAAGCAAGGTACTAACCTTGTAGAACTTCATCAAAAGGAATTCATCATCTTGGTGATCTCTCTCAAAGGGATCAAGAACTACTCTTGAAGATCTAATCTATCAAGATCTAGTCATCTACTATCTATATCACTATCAAAGCAAAGGAGGTAGCAAGTGGAGAAGGCAGCATCTCTCAAGTAAGTATATCTATGACTTCATCTGAACCTATTAAAATGTCTTTTTGCAAGAAGAGCAACAAATTGGTTGGGACCTGTTGTGGCCACCAACAACCCCCCTCCTTATGAAGTGTTATTGCTAATACTAAATAAGTGGGAACCCTCAGTAAAAAATTTAAAAAATCAATTAGTGTTATATTTCCTTTCAGATGAAACTTACAACATCATGGACTTAGGAAAATACCTTTGAAGAATCTAAAAACCTAAGTTTCATAATTCACTCCTTAAGGGATATCGCATCGCGCAAAAAATGATAGGGTACCTTCTAATGAGTTAAAATGATAAAAAACACGAGATTGCGACGCGAAACTTCATCGCATCGCATGCATTAAAGAAACACTCACATTGAAAAACTTTAAAATCGCCGATATGCGATATCGCATATCGCGCATCACAAAAATCACATGAATTACACATAAGGATTATAACAATAAAGCGATCTGTGATATTGCGATATTGCGATACTGCGACCTTGCGATAAAACAGCACGATGAAATTGTGATAATGCGATACAGCGATCTGTGATATCGTAAAGCAAAATCGCAGGACCTCTCCATCGCAGTTAGTTCCGGCTCATTATTCGAGAAAAATTTTCTAAGCCAAGAACTGGTCATGCATTATAATGTGAATTAATGAGTTGTTGCCAGTTGTTAATGAAGTATGGTGTTGTGTTTTTTGAAGAACTAGTTCACGTAAGGTGGCATGTTTTGCATATCTTCGGCATTTAAAGTTTTGTTGTCGTTATTTTTTATCATTACTTCCACCTCAAATGTAAACTACAGGAACGAAGGACAAAACGTTATACAAGGCAGTATGCAGAAAACTATGAGGAGGAAAGGCAGTACTCCAATGTCCATTTCGGAAGGCACACCTAATCCACTTAGGGGAAAGAAAAAGCCGCAGAACTCTTCTAAGGCATCCATCACAGATTTCTCATATACAGCCATGGTTGAATGGATACTGAATGATGTCGATAACAGAAACAGACAGTTTAATGCTCAGGGTCAAGAACTTACAGAATCACTATTTTTACAAATTTTGAGCTTTATACCTAATGAGAGAAAAAGGCGCAAGAAGCGAAAAACACATCAGGGAAGCCCGGATCAAGAAACAAAGGCAGTTTCTGATGCGCGATTGCTGAGAAAACTTGCTCAAAAAGGAAGCCTCCTAATTACTCAGTCACCTACAAGCCCCGAAAATTGCAAGAAAGCAGCGATAGAAACAAACTGGAATCAGAAAACTGAAGGAAAAGCAGAAGCAGTCCAAGGTTTAACCAAGTTGAAATGGGATTATTACTAGGTATACATGGTAATGCCACATAGTCATTGGATGACTCTCAAGTATATCATCAATTTTACTGAGAGGATAATGCCAGCTCTTGCCGATTCTGTTTGCTTAACTCAACCAAAGACGGAAGACAGTCAGCCGACTCCACTCAGGAAAATACTGAATGCTTGCGACGTTAAGGAGCAAATTTAGAAATAGTTAGATATTAGATTTAATTTTAGAAATAGTTTTGCTTAGAAAGAGGACGGTCATTTAAACCGAATCCTCAATTTCTGTAAATAAGTTATTTAGTTAATAGTATTTAAACTCTTCTCATGCATTTAGAGAAGGGTCCAGAAATTTATCAAAAACTTGTCCTCAGAACATGCACTTTTGCACCCTCAGAGAAGGTTTTGGTGAATGAATGGAACATGGTTTATTTGATATTTGCATTTGATATATGCTACTGATGTTTCACTTCTGTACTCTTAGTGGATGTTAAATCAAGGAGAGATAAATAAATTGTCGCTTGAAGCTCATGAGTAGGACTAGTTATAAATAGTACTTTTATCTCTTAACCATTTCTGCTTATGCGTTAAAGTGATATTCAGTTTTCAGTTGTTTATATATTACAGCATGGATGCCTGAGTTATCATTTGGCACTTTTGTACGGTGATAGCTATTTATTTATGCTTAGTGTATGAATAGCTCATTTATGCGATAAGTTTTTCACAATTGTTTCGTCTAACTTCTTATACAAAGTAGTTCATCTTTATTGAATTCTTTTCTTATAATAGCTGAATGATCTTTATTACCAGTTATTGTTTGAAATCTTTTTAGATCGCAAAAAGAAAGATTACACCTCGGGTTAGCATAAAATTTTGATGTTTTTCTGTTTATTAGAATATAACAGCATAGCATTAGATTAGAATTAGAACAGAAGTATTCCATTTAGAACAGAAATACCCATCTTTCTCACACACACACACTGAATTGGGAAACTGGTCCCATATCCCCAGTTGGACCTGCTATACCAAACGGATAAGGAGCTGCCAACCAAGGTCCGGACTGGGCGGGTATCCCCCTTGTTGTAGACCCGATTTTCGGGGCCTTCAACAGAACCAAGTGGATAGATTCAAAAATAAATGAAAAATCAATGTGCAACAAGCAAAAGCAAAAGAGAGATTATGTAGAAGCACTTGAAAATGTAGTAGAAAAATTGAGAAAAGAAATTGAATAAAAAGACCAACAGCTCGAAAAAATTAAGAGCAGCATAGCAATGAGCAAATATAGCTTTGACCTTCAAAGAGGAGATGCAAGTTCGGATGTAGGAAAGATTAACAAAATAGATACAAATAATCATACAATGAAAAATTGTGAGCAACCATGACAATGTTGGAGAAAAGAGGCATCAAATTCATCAGCAACAAAGTAGAAACTTGAAAGGGCTTCTATGCCAAGAAGATTATACGTTCCTAGAGTTGATAGTAGCAAAGTTCAAAGGAGAAATCAGAATTCATTTGCTCCCTTGATGAGCAAGATTGAGTGTTTCAATTGTCACTAGTTTGGACATGTGGTAGCCTATTGTAGGAGAAAATTGGATACATCTATGTAGTAGTTTGGACAAAAAATAATGGGATCTTCATTTAGGTATACACATTTTTTTAATGGTTTATGTTATGCTTGTAACCTTTTTTTCCATAACGCCATTGATTTTAGATCTAGTAAGAGAAAATGGAAATATAGCATGAGAAACAAAAGATCAGATCCTTTGTCCTCTTATCTTGTTCATGTAGAATATTATATGTGTCACAACTTTGGAAACATGGCCAAGGATTGCCAAATGTCTAGATCTATGAGACCTTCGGTAAAAAAGAAGCAGCCAAAGAAGCATGCACAATCAAGGAACCAACTAGGAGATATGTGGAAGAAAAAGGAGGAACACTTAGGAAAGTGTGGTATTTCTCTTTGTTCACATGATGAGGATGACAAATGGTATATTGATAGTGGATGTTCACATCATATGTCAGGAGATAGGAGAAAATTTCACTTCTTGAAGAGAATCAAAAGTGGTCATGTTATTTTTGAAGGAAATGAACCAACAAGAGTATTAGGAAGTGGCAAGGCCAACCTCAGTGAAAAGAGGACCAATGCAGAAGATGTATGGCTCATTGAGTGTCTTAAGTACAATATTCCAAGTGTGAGCCAAATGATGGATGGAGGAAACGAAGTGGTATTCAACTCCAAAGGTTGCTTCATCAAGAAAGAAGGATCAAAGAGGGTAATTGCTAAAGGAGTTAAGACGTCAGACAATGCTTATGTATTGAAGGGAAGAGTAAGCAAAGGAAGGAGATCAAAGAAGTACTCTTCATCTTCAAATTCAGAGTAGAAGAGATCAACACATATTGCAGTCTGCTCTTGCATGATAGATCTTTTAGACTACTAAATGGATGTGAAGCCTTCATAGGCTCAAGGGGAGTATATGGCACATTTTTTTTGCATGCAGTAGTTTGTATTGATGCTTATATATTTGATTATGTTTTCTTGATGATGGATTTTTTCTATTGATGTTGTCTTTTCTAAGGTGTGATTAGGAAGAGAGATGCCAGATGTTTAGGGGGAGAACTTTATATATGCTTCCAAGATTTTGATCGTTTTGATGGCACCATGGTTCCTTGGAGGAGTTGGCTATGTGTTCCATGATATATTTTAATTTGATATATCATTGTTGCAAGAGCTTGCATTTTGGTTATGCATGGATAATTTACTACATATGCAATTGGCTTGTATCATGCATTTTGGGCTGTTGATTTTATGCATGTGTTGGTGCCATGGAGATTAGATTGATGATGGTGCATGATGCTTATATTTATGATAGATGTGTTTCATATTGATGTTGTTGCTACATATGATGATGCTTATGTTTTTTAGTATGGTTGTTGACGTGATGTTGCTGTTGTCATTACATCATTATATGCTCATTTGTTGCTATCATTTTTAAGTATCTTGTAGAGGATCATGCTCCATATAATGGTTATTTTTGCTGCCATGTATAGCTATAGAGAGCTGATATATTGGGCTGATTGTTTACTATATTTTTTATTCATAATGTTGTTGATACATGCTATTGTTGGGCCACTATACATTGTTATGTGTTGATGATTATTGGTGATATATGAATCCATGGTTGATGATTTGGATACGTTGTTACATGTCTCTTATGTGATTTATATTGACATTACCTTGCTGCCATAAAGAGACATGTGGTTGATCATATACTCTATGTACTTGCATTATGACATTGTATTAGACATGCATTTATGAGAGGATTGTTATGATAGCCATGTATGAGAGAGCCTCATTCTTGTATGTTTCATGCATAGTGTTGAGATCCATGTTTGCAATATGTTGCATAATGAGTTATGAGAGTTGGTTCAACTATGTATTGACTATTAGGAGTGTTAGTACAACCATGTATTTCATGTATTATTATTATACACTCTCATACATATCATGGTGGGAAATTTTTGAGTCATGTATGCATTAAGAGAGATTCATGTGAGTCACGGTTCAGCCATATATGGGCTTATTAATGTAATTGTACAATCATGTATTATCATTTTAGAAGCCGTGTAATAGGCCTATGAATCCATGTACTTGGTTGCATATCATTTCGTCATTGTCATTGGTCAATGTGGAGTAGCATCTTGCATATGGCAAGGAGGAATTGGAAGACCTATTGTTGGTGGGAAAGACTTCCCTAAGGTAAGGATTGACAACCTCAACAAATCGAAGGAAGATAATAAAAAATAAGAATATGTTCAAGCAAGAAAAATATATAAACTAGAAAAGTTGGTTTTGAGAGAAGTACCCGTAGGTCCTATGTTTGATGTCGATCCTATAGGGTCCAAACCCTCTGTTTCCTCCAAAGCAAGCAAACCTATAACACAGTTCAAAGAAACATATAGATAGTTTTGATTTATGGTAGCATTGGATGTGCTCCAAGCCTTAAAATTTGTAGGGATGCTATCACACGTATTCCAGAATACCCAGAAATCATTTTGGGAAATTCCACCCGAAGACAATTTTATTAAAATAATTAATTATTTTTAATGGATGCCTAAGTCTAAACTTTGAAATTAAAATAATTAAAGGGTATTAATAAATTGGGTGTGAATATTTTAGAAAAATATGGAGATTGATTCAATATGATTTGAACCATTGATTAGAATTTAATTCAGGCCGTTGATTACTCAATGAGAAGATTATAAGGACTTTGATGGGCATTTGGAAGACACATCGGTGGGATCAAGAGATTGATTTCTCAAGAGAGTAGCGGAAAGCAGTTGGAGAGATAATTGAGGAGATTCTTGTAGTGAGGGGCAGGGATAATTTTTTGGAGGAAGTTTTTCTGATCCGGAGAGTGCGAGGCAGAGAGGGAAGATAGTTGTTCGAAGAGGTAGTGCAGTGCCATGAAAAGGAAATGCAGTGTCACATAGAGGCAATGAAGAGCTACATTGTGGCAGCACAGAGCTTCAGATGGAGATTGTATTTCTGCCGGGGAACATTTGGGACCTAGTGCCAGAGCCGGGGTGTGAGATAGGGAGGGTAGAGAGCTAAAGTTTCCAACAAGAAAGAGATCAAGAGGAGGTGCATCATAGTCCCAATAGTAGTGATGCATTAACTGCCTAGGTGTGACATAGTGTTGCACAAATATTGTGCAGAGACAACACAAAGGCTCATCTCTAGTGAAGATTAGTGTTGGATTTTCTAGTGACAGGGTGAGATAATCTTACTATCTTTTATCCAGTTAGATATTTGTATAGGATTGCCAATTTGTGCATCTGAAGAATTGTATTAAAAAACTACTACATAATAATACAAACCCTCAGTTGTTGCAAGAGTTTTCTCACATTGGGTTTTTCTAGGGACATTTGTCCAAAAACAATGGTGTCACTTATGTGTGTGTTATTTCTTCTTGATCAGTTCTTTTTTCGCTTATAATTTAATTAGTGAAGGTTGCAGTCATATTTACTTCAATATTTGCAGTGTAACATAGTAAATAAATTTCATGAATTAACAAGTAGGAGAAGTAATATCATTTTTCTGAAGTAGGGGATTTGGGTCTCCAAATTTTCACATGGTATCAAAGCGAAACTGAAGCAAGAGAGCAGAACGAAAGATCCCAACGTTGAAGAGAAGGAGGGATATCAAAGTGTTACACAGGAAATAGATCGAATTCCTGGAGGGATTGCTTAGTCTAGGCTAGGGGGGCAAGATTCTCGAGGAAAAACTTTCTCTAAGTGAGTCGACAAAGAGGTAATATTTCTAGTTCATGATTTGTCAATGGAAGAGGGAGCAGTGCAACAACAGATTCAGTGCAGAGAAGTCTTCAGGTGGGATGCACTTTTCTGCAGCATTTGTTGGGCTAGAAAAGCAACAGAAGAAGGAAGAGGACACTTTTTGATGGATTTTCTTCCTTAGTGAATATCGATCCAAGGAATTATATTTCTTAGTTGTTGAGAAGAATTAGCGAGGATCAGATCTACTAACTCTAGCAAGGAGTGTGTAGGCCAACCTAGCAGCTACGCAAAGGAGAGAGGGAGAAGTTCGACTTTTTGTTGGTAGAGATGGAAGCTAATGGGATGAGATATGAAGATCAATTGGACAGAGCATCCAACTATTTGATTTGGAAGGATACAATCTCCTTCCTTCTAGATGAGCATGATCTCAAAGCCTATGTTGATAGTGTGTTAGTTGTCCCCACCAATGCAGATCTGCTCAAGAAGTACAAGGCTGAGATGGTGAAGGAAAAGTGGTTGATCCTCATCAGAGTGAGGAATCACTTTTTATGTCACATTGTTGGAAAAGGGAGGGCCAAAGAGATGTTGAATGACTTGGCTACATTGTATCAAGGCCCTTTGGAGAAGCAAAATATGTACTTAGAGGAGGAAATGAGATCCTCGAGGATACAAAAGGGGGAACACATTAATATGTTCCTATCAAAGCTTCAAGAAGTCCGAGATCAGTTGGAACATGTAGGATCATCACCTCAACCTACTGAGATGGTGAGGTTGGCCTTGAATTTAGTCTCAGAAGAATGGCAAGTATTTGTCCAGAGTATCTTGGGCAGAGAGAAATTGTTGAATTGGGAAGGGATGTGGGTTGCTCTTCAATAGGAAGAGATGAGGCAAGACTTAGTCAAGTGAAAAATTGATGGAAACAAAAATAGTGGGACAAATCCCAAGGAGGAGGAGGAGAATACAGCCCTTGCATCAAAGGGGTAGCATGAGAAGCAAAGGAAGAAGAAGGGTGTTTCTAAGATAAATTTTTTTCGATGTGGTGAATTTGGTCACTACACTACACAATGTCCTCTCAAGAAGAAGGACAAGGATGAGAAACATGATCCACAAACTACAACCAAAAGGATCAAGGAGGAGGAGTTTGCCATGATTTCCCAGATATGTCCAGGGGAGAGGTGGGGTTATCTACTACTATAGTTTAAAAGAATTGCAGATGGGTAGGATCCTTGAGGAATCCACCTCTTGGATCAATACCTTGCTATAGGAGCCAATATCAGAAGTAGTAGGATGGACCAACGTTAGTTGGTGCAGAGGAATGTCGGAGTGACAGTTGCAGTGGTTAGGAGTGCCAAAGACTAAGAAGTGCAGAGTAGAGTTGGCAGCAGTGCAGATTCAACAACAACGCAAAGAATTCAGAGGGCCAGCACAAAGACTAGAAGCAGTCAAAACTATAGCAACATATGCTTCACACTGAACACCTTTGGTTCAATATTTTGGATGGTTTATTAGTTTCAATAGCAACAAATGAGAGGGAGTTGTAGTGTAGATGCTGTTGGCAGCAACATGTAGAGTCAACAACAACAAAGATGCAACATTTGCATAGTATTTGGTGGGTAGTTATGTCAGACATCAATAGCTCAAAGGGAGATGTTATAAAGCCAAGGTAATGCTTCAACAGGTTGCATTACTAGAGCACATTCATTGCTAAGAGGGAGTGTTGATTTTTGGTAGCATCAGCTGTGCTCTAAGCCTCAAATTTGCAGGGAGGATAGGACAAATGTATTCTAGAATAACTAGAAATCATTTTGGTAAATTCCACCCAGATATAGTTTTATTAAAATAACTAATTATTTTTAATGGATGCCTAAGTCTAAACTTAGGAAATTAAAATAAGTAAAGGGTATTAATAAAACTAGGTGTGAATCTTCTAGAAAAAGATGGAGATTGAGTCAATATGATCTGAGCCATTGATTGGAATTTAATCTAGGTCATTGATTACTCAATGAGAATATTATAAGAAGAACTTCGATGGGCATTTGGAAGACACATCGAGTGGGATCAAGAGATCGATTTCTCAAGAGAGCAATGCAGAGTAAATGGAAAGATCATCAAGGAGATTCTTGCAGTGAGGGGTAGGGATAAATTTCTAGAGGAAGTTTTTCTGATCCTGAGAGTGCAAGGTAGAGAGGGTAGAGAGTATTCCAGAGAGGAAGTGCAGTTCCATGTAGAGGCAGTGCAGAGCTACACTGTGGTAGTGTAGAAATTCACATGGAGTCTGTATTTCTGCTGGGGAACAATCAAGATCTAGTGTTGGAGTCGGGGTGTGAGATCGAGAGGGAAAAGGGCCAAATTTTCCAGGAAGTAGGAGATCAAGAAGAGATGCAACACAATCCTAGCAATAGTGATGCAGTAACTATGTAGGTGTGATGTATAGTTGCGCAGAGACAAAGTAGAGGCCCATCTCCAGTGCCGATCAGTGCTGAAGTTTCCAGTGATAGGGTGAGATCATATCACTATCTTTTATCCAGTTAGATCTATGTATAGGATCATCTCACTATAATAATACAAACCCTCAGCTACTACACCAATTTTCCCGCATTGGGTTTTTCTAGGGATATTTGTCCAAAAAACAACGGTGTCACTTGTGTGTGTGTTATTTCTTCTTTCTCAGTTCTTGTTTGCATATATAATTTAATTAGTGAAGGCTGAAATCGCATTTACTTCGATTTTTATAGTGTAACACTATAAATAATTTGCATGGATTAACAAGTAGGAGAAGTAATATTAGTTTGTTGCAGTAGAGGATTTGGGTCTCCAAATTTTCACACATAGCAAGTAGTTCAAAGTGCATGCATGATAAACATGTTAGATAATCAAGCATAAACATATAAATCATGACACATTACACATGAATCATAAAAACATGAGATCATCAGATATCGGGAACAAGACAAAGCTTCTTTATTGATATCAACAAAAATTAGTGGATAGATACAACCTGATCCAACCATGGAAGCAATGAAACCTTCCTTTGGATCCGTCTAATCCAAGCCTCAATGAAAACATCTCAAGAATGTGAAAAAGGATTCGATATAATGAAGGATGAGCATCTGTACAAGGAAACAAGGGTTTCCTATGACTGGGAGTGGAGGAGGCATAGGGAAAATAAGACTTGATCTAGGGACAAAAAGATTGTAATGTCGATATTCTCTATCCTTCCTTCTATTAGGCCTTCCCATGAGGTGTATAAATACCACTAGAAATCAGCCGATTTAGTTAGGCCATGGGCTCCTATAGGTGGGGATTTTGGTGAAACTTGTAAACCCCGACTGAAAAATAGGATATATTTTTATTTTTTCATATTTTAAATCATATATGCAGGTTTAGTATTATGGTACATGCATGTGTACGCACTTTTTAAAAGGCAGAGTTGCGTATGGAATTCAAGATATTTTGTTTTAATAAATGATCAACTATATATGGGAAAGGGCTTCCCAAGGCCATACTAGAGCATCATAAATACAAGAGTGATGAATGATGTTATAACAACTATCATCATGGATTTGTTGCTACCATGTCTAGTTCAAAGAGATGTTATGTCTAAATAGTCATTGTTGTTGTTGATGTATGAGTTTTTCTGTTGCTGGATAGTACATTGTGGAGAGGATGTATTTGATGTTGTTGCTTCAAAGTTGGTTGGATATATGTTGCTAATTTTATGGAGCTTATTAGAGTTTCTATTTCTAGTTATTCATATTATGTTTCTGTTGCTATGTGTGTTGGTGATTTTATCTGGTGCTACTATGACATGGATTATGTTGTTGTTGCTTTAGGAAACAGAGAATGTGTTTCAGTTCATGCTACTGATGGGAGATACATACTTCTACTCTAGTGTATTTTTGTTTGGGAATATCTTGTGTCCAAGGGGTGTTATTTACACATACATTTTAGTTATGTGGGGGGGTTGTGTTGTCTTTCAGTCTTGCACTCCATTGTTCATCACCTGCATATGAAATTTAGATGATTTTTCATGATTTTGTTGATGGAGCCTATTGCATGGAGAGGATCATTTAGCTTTTCTCCTTGACATATTTATCCCTTTTCCATTTATGTCAAAGGGGGAGAATGTGAGGATGAAGATCAATTTTTAGATGGTTATTTTCAGCTGAGGTTGCCATCAATGCCAAAAGGGGATATTTGTGGCATTGATGTGTGTTATAGATGTGTTGGTTGGTTGGCATTGATTTCAACCTAGTTTCTTGGGTTGTAGGTGACTTGGTTATAATCATATATGCATGTGTGTGTAACTATAGGTGGCTTGTACATGGATGATGTGGTGCATTGGCTTTGGCATATCTACTAACATGGAGATTGAGGATGGAGTAGTGATTTGTAGGTGTTTCACATAGAGTGTGATCAAAGGATGTCATGGTCCTCATGTTCATGTTGTTGTTGTTGAGTTGGATGGTGGTGTGTTTCTCTAGTTTGGAGGCCCTCCCATGATGATGATCTTCTTGATCATGTTGCTTCATACGGGTGTTGGTGGTTGCTATAGGAGCTAGAGTTGAGGAGCCTTATTGTTTAAGTCTCCATGTCCCAAATTAGGTATCTCATGTTGATGATGTTATACATAGGGCTTGGAGAGGATCTACAAGTGTTGGAGGATACTTGAGTAGGTTCTATAGGTTTTGGAGTTTTGTCATGATGTCTCTCACACTCTCCTGCAACTTTGATCTAGATGGTGGCCAAAACAAGTTGAAAAATTGGATTTTAGAATATATACACTATTTTCACGAAGAAAACTAGTGTAGATATGCTATTTTTGTGAAGGGAAAAAGCACATGACACTTGGAGGTGATTTTCCCCGCATTCCTCACACTTGTCAGCTAATTTTTGATTTTTCCAATAGTGTTTCTTCTAGATTTTCCATGTAAAGGTTGGAAAAGGTTAACTAACTTCTAGAATATGGTTAAAGTGAAGAATCTCTCTCATTAAGTTAAGTTAGTGGATTGATCAAGTCAAGAAGACAAATCTAGATCAAATCAAGCATATGAACAGAGCTTCATCACTGAGTTAATCATCATCATCACAAAAAATGATAAATAGAAGAAGGCTTTGATTCTATTTGGTTGGTTATCTTGAGAGTGTGGGAGTATGCTATTTTGAGGGCATTGTGAGTGAGTAGAGATTGTTGCATCTATTCACACAATATTGTAGAGATATATCTGAATTGTGTATGCAGAATTCAAAGATGATTTGAGAAGAAAATATTGAGATTTTAGGTGTTGTGGAGTGGAGGAGAATTGATAGTTTGTGGTGTGTTAGAGAATAGATATTGTTGTGAGTAGAAGAGAATAAATAAACCTCTCCATGATTTTTTTTTGATTCATATTTAATGTTTAGAATGATGGTGTTGTTGGGTTGCTCATGTTGAGAGAATTGAGAGCCTAGTATGAAACATTTATGAAATGTGGTTCACATAGAGGAAGTGAAGGCATGGAAGCTTTAGAGTAAATAGTGATTTGGTAGATTCAGTAGAAGGAAGAGATTTCTCCGTCCAATAGGAGTTGGATAGTCCAATGGTAGGTTGGCGAGGATCATTGGTTGTGGGAGGTTCCATTGGATAGATTTCCATAAATTTGTGAGAGAAAAAATTTCCATCTCTGATAGGTGCCAACATATTGTCAAGGAAGCCAAGTATTATGACTTGTGGGTGTGAGATCATCCATGTAAAATTTGTTCGGCAGAATAATATAATTGAGTAGCATATCAAAAACAGGGTGGTTTTCTCTTGAAGGGGTTTCCACCAAAATGCTTGTGTTCTTATTTGTGCATGTTTTTTTTTATGCTTCTCATGTTCATTATTTTATGAGTCACTGCTTATTTCATATTTTGATAGACTAATATGGTGGATGTGTATGGCTATTTGATATTATGGTAAAAAAATTTAAAATTTGATATAAATGCCATCATTACTAATTCAACACCCCCCCCCCCCCCCCCCCCCCCAATAGTGAAGACATTTTCCAAAATCCACAAGGGTTCATTCACCTCCTTGTCCATGACTCTTTTGATTTCTTCAGCTCTGGCCTCTTGGTGGGTAAGCCTGGAAGTTGTTGTAAATTTTTCTAGCACCTTTAAAGGTAACAATTTTTCTTTGAAATTTTCCACCTTCATTCAATATTATCCTTGCCTTGAAAAATACCTTCCTTTAAATATCATTCCATGTAACCCTTTCCATTTCTAAAGGATGAATTGTCTCTAAGGTTTTTATAAATGTCTCTAAGTTATTTTTAATAGTTTTTTATTTTAAATTTAATTTAATTTTATAAACTATATATAATTATATTTTTTATAAAATTATTTATTTAAAATATTAAACTTAATTTTAAAAATATCGAGTCAGCCCAATATCTCAAGTATGAGAACCAAATTTGTTACCATGCTATATACGTCAGCCAATAATAACAACTCACAAGTCAAATTAAAAAGGCAAATTAAACCTATGTTCCCACCCTGCACTTCACACGTTAAACCACCATAACATAAATTCCTAGAGATGTGTGAAATGATTAAATCAATGGTTTGCAGGGGGTGTCTATTTGACTTTTAACCTACCCGCTCCCCTCTGCAAATTTGTTTCACTTTTACTACTTTTTACATTTTTCAGCCTCTCGTCGATTGCAGACGACACCCCTGAAAGACCATTGTAAAACCATTTTTTACATTAATTTAAATTTATAAATGTGAGGCGGGAAGGTCTACAGGGTATGCAAACAAATTTCTATATCATAAAGTATGTATCAAGGGAAAATAATGGAGGGAGCATTTTTACAGTGGTATTTTTCTTAAATGAGCTTATGGGTGAAATCTTGGTGGTAAGAGGAAACTAAGTAAAATGAGGATGGAGTTTCCAATTCCAGAAAGATATGTTTCTTCCTTATGGGATAATTTTACAGCAGAGAAATATTTTTGTATGTTATGAATTTAAGGAGGAAAGAAACCATAAAGAGGAAAATGCATGTGAACATAAAATTTGGATAAATTCTTATCCAAATATTTTACAGAAGTAAAAAGGGAAACTAAAAGATATTTTACCAATCGCGGAAAAACAAGACACAGTTTTAGAAAATGGGAAGGAAATTAGTTGATGGTTTTATGAAATATGTCTATGAATTTTATTTATTCATAAATATATAAATCCAGGGAAAAACAAGACATGGATTTCAAAACAATGGATGGTTTTACGAGATAAACTCATTTGAGGAAATATTTTAAGATTTCATTCATAAAATGCATGAAAATAGAGAAATATGAGTTTACAGGTTTTAAAAATATTTGGGAGATATTTTATCAAAATATTTTCCTCCCAAATAT
This sequence comes from Pinus taeda, assembly GCA_000404065.3. NCBI lineage: Eukaryota > Viridiplantae > Streptophyta > Pinopsida > Pinales > Pinaceae > Pinus > Pinus taeda. The sequence continues at coordinate 338,119 of APFE030588297.1, forward strand.
TTTACAACAATGGTTAAGCACTTAAAAGATAATGAAGTCAAATATTATGGACAAAAAGGCCAACATATAGTTTGGTTTAACTCCAAATACAAAGAATTCCTTAATCAATTAGGTGGAAAAACATAAGAAAACATGAGATTATTCTCAGATTTTGGACATAGAAATAACAATCAAAGGGACAACTAGTTGATACAGATCGAAAAATTAACCAAGTTTGAAGGGTAGATAACAGATTTTGTGAAAACAAATTTAGCCACTCTAGATTTCAAATCAGATGACAAACATCAGTAAATCAGTTTCAAATTTAAAGGAATATTTTGATGCAATGGTTGAGAAGTTAGTCCCAAGGATAAAGGCAACTAATTAGAATTCAATGAAACCACCTCAGATTTTGAGGGAAAAATCTTAAACAACTTCAAATCTCATAGCAGAAGAATCATAAACTAAAAGATCACTCCTAGATTTAAAGACAGAAGAATTTCTTCCATTTCTAGATTTCCTGTAGAAAATTGTATTTTTAGTTTATTTTATAGGGTTTGTTTCCTATAAACTAGTGACAATTTGAGGAATATGTTTTCCTATATATTGTTTCAATTTCATTATAAAAGGGTTGGCTTTTCATTCTAGAACCCTGTCATTTTTATAAAGACTTTTATTACATGAATTTAATTAAAATCTTTTGGCTTTAGTTTCATGACATAAATTGTTTTTCATGTATGTCTTTCCCTGTTATTCCATAATTTTTTTATGCATATGTTCATGGTAACATAGAATATAGGGCAAGGCTAGGTTGAGTATTGACCTCCCTAACAGCTCACCATGAAATTATCATCATTATAGAGATCAACTTATTGAGCTGTCTGTTTGAAATGGCTCCTATGCATCTTTAATTGTTGCCTTCTGTCATCTCTTGAATGTATATTCTTTAGTTGTAGAATTATTTTTCACACATCTACTATATTTGATTGATTAAGTATTCAACATGAATACTTAATTACCTTATTTCTCTCCTATTCCTCCACCAAACCCTTTAAGCTATGGTTTTCTGTTAGATATAGATGTTGGCACTTTGATTCAGTTTCAACAAGAGAGGCCTTTATTTCTTAGTAGAGATTGGAAAATCATCAACAACCACCTAAAAAAAATAATAGATTTGATCATTGGGCTTCAAAGGTTGTTGTCCAGTGGTAGTGAACAACGTTAAAAAAATCCTCGTAACACTTGAGGGAGACCCCTCTGGTTTGAGGGCCAACTTGAACCTAAAGTTTGGTCAAGTTGGTTTCTCAGCGCACTTTCACAGCCAAGAACTACCTTCGAGAAACAGGTGCAACATCTGGAAGTGTGAAAGGATATTTACTCAAAAATAAGTTACAACAGGGGGTTGAAAATTTACTCATCGAAGGAGTACAACTGGAACTGTGAAATCCCCTGTTGTACTCCTTCGATGTTGTAACTTATTTTTACCCTATTTTTTTCCACTTTTCTCTTATGTTCAAAAAAGAAAAAAGAAAAAGAATAGAAAAGAGAATACAAATAAAAAAAAGGAAAAAGGAAAGAAAGAAAAAGTGAATTTCAAATATATATATATATAATATATATATATATATATATATATATATATATATATAATATATATATATATCTATATCCTGAGTCAGCGCGAAAGTCAAAGTGTCACTTTATTTATTTGTTTTTATTATTATTATAATCCTTTATTGTTTTCGAAGGATTACTTACCCTCTCTTGGTAGGGTAAAAATAAGTTACAACATCGAAGGAGTACAACAGGAGATTTAAATTTACTCAAAATAAGTTTCAATCCCTTGTTAAGTGTAGCCAATCAACAAAAAATTCCAATCCTTTGCAGGTCATTACACTTAGTCAAACCATACTTTATACTACAAACTTGAAACACAAACTGAAACAATTGTTAATCTACTGCATTAATCTATAAACTACAAACTCACTGATCTACTTAACACACTCCTACTTTATTGAATTGAAACTTTACATTGTTAAGTGTAGTCAAAATTCCAATGTAACCATGTGATAAGTGTATTCACTGGAATATCAGCTTGTATGCAACTGAAAACTTGAAAAATATTTACAATGTCAAACATAAAATTCTATTGGAAATTAATACTTACAACTAAATTTTGAAGATTGCATCTTTTATAGATTTCTGAGATTTTTGACATTCACACTCATGAGAAAGAAAAACATGATTTTGAATCGCACCATCATAACAAGAGATGCAATTGTCATTTTGAACCAACAGAATCTGAAACCTAGTGGAATCGCCATATAGACAAAATGGAGACGCTAGGTGAAGGAATTGCAACCAATATCAAATGCCTACTCCTTGTTCACCAGCAAGGAATAGATCTAGTCTTTATTGTTCTCTGGGGATAGATCTCTTTGTTACTTCACTCCCCGGCAACAATGCTAGATGTTGTACCTGTTTCTCAAAGATAGTTCTTTGCTGCGAAACTATGTCGATAAACCAACTCGACCAAACTTTAGGTTCAAGCTGGCCCTCAAACCAGAGGGGGCTCCCTCAAGTGTTATGAGGATTTTTTTAACATTTTTCACTGTCACTGGACAACAACCTTTGAAGCACAATAGTCAGATATATTATTTCTTGTAGGTGGTTGTTGATGATTATCCAATCTTTGCTCAAAAATAATTCCCTCTCTTGCCAACATGTAATTTTGACAGAAAAACATATTTTAAAGGGTTTGGTGGAGGAATAGAAGAGAAATAAGGTAATTAAGTATTCATACTGAATACTTAATCAATAAAATATAGTATATGTGTGAAGAATAATTATGCAGCTAAATAATATACATTCAAGAGATGACAGAAGGAAACAATTAATTATGCAAAGGAGTTATTTCAAACAAACAGTTCAATAAGTTGATCTCTATAATGATGATAACTTCGCTGTGAGCTGTCAGGGAGGTTGTTACTCATCCTAGCCTCACCCTAGCTCATATGTTGCCTTGAATATATGAAGAAACAAATTATAGAATAACAGGGAAAGACATACATTTAAAAAAAAATTGTCATGAAACTAAATCCAAAATACTTTAATTAAATTCCTATAATAAAAGTCTTTACAAAAATAGCAGGGTTCTGGCATCAAAAGTCAACCCTTTTACAATTAAATTGAAACAATATATAGGAAAACATCTTCCGCAAATTGTCAGTAGTATATAGGAAACAAACCCTATCAAACAAACTAAAATTACAATATGTTGTAGAAAATCTAGAAATGGCAGAAAGTCTTATGCCTTTAAATCTAGGAGCGATATAAATTTAGTTTCTAATTCTTCTACTAAGAAATTTGAAGTTGTTTAATATTCTACCCTGGAAATCTGAGGTTGTTTCAATGACTACTAATTAGTTTCATTGATCCTTGGGACTAACTTCTCAAGTGTTTCCTCAAAATCTGCCTTTAAATCCAAAACTAATTTACTAATGTTGATCCTCTGCTTTGAAATCTGAAGTCGCTGAAGTTGTTTTCACAAAATTTGTTATCTTCCCTTCAAAGTTAGCTAAATTTGCCACCTGTATCAACTAGAATTCCCTTTGACTATTATTTCTAAGTCCAAAATCTGAAAATAATCTCATGTTTGCTTATGTATTTCCACTTAGTTGATCAAGAAATTATTTGTATTATGGAATTAAACCAAACTATATGTTGACCTTTTTGGCCATAGTATTTTCCTTCATTATATTTTAAGTGCCTAACCATTGTCGTAAAATATTTGGGAGGAAAATATTTTGATAAAATATTTCCCAAGTATTTTTACAACCTGTAAAATCATATTTCTCCATTTTCATGCATTTCATAAATGAAATCTTAAAATTTTTCCTCAAATGAGTTTATCCTGTAAAACCATCCATTGTTTGAAATCTATGTCTTGTTTTTCTCTAAATTTATATATTTATGAATAAATAAAATTCATAGGCATATTTCATAAAACCATCAATTGATTTCCTTCCCATTTTTGAAAACCATGTATTGTTTTTCCATGATTGGTAAAATATCTTTTAGTTTCCATTTTTACTTGTAAAACCTTTGGAGAATATTTTATCAAAATTTAATGCTCACAACCATTTTCCTCTTTATGATTTCTTTCCTCCTTAAATTCATAGCATAAAACATTATTCCTCTGCTGTAAAATTTTATAATATAGAAATTTTCCCTTGATACATACCTTATAATATAGAAATTTGTTTGCATGCCCCGTTGACCTTCTCGCCTGAAATTTATAAATTTAAATCAATGTAAAAAATGGTTTTACAATGGTCTTAGGGGGGTTCCGCAATCAATGAGAGGGCGGCAACTATAAAAAGTAGTAAAAGTGAAACAACTTTACAGGGGGGTAGGTTAAAAGCTGAATAGGAATCCCCCCGCAAACTATTGATTTAATCATTTCACACATCTTGAGGAATTTAGATTATGGTGGTTTAATGTGTGAAGTGTGGGTTGTGGACATACGTTTAATTTGACTTGTGAGTGGTTATTATTGGTTGATGTATATAACATGGTAGCAAATGTGGTTATCATACTTTAGAGATTGGGTCGACTCGATATTTTTAAATTAAGTTTAATATTTAAATAAATAATTAAATATATATATATATATATTATATAAAATATTATATATATAAATATATATATATATATGAATAGACATACATATACATTACATATACATTAACAGTACAATAACATACACATAATACATCATAAATATACATACATATACATAAAACAATACATATACATATACATTACATGATAATATACATATAAATTACATATACATACATAAATATATATATAATATTATATATTATATGTTTATAAATTAAATTTGATTAAAATAAAACATTAAAATAAATTAGAGACATTTATAAAAACCTCAGAGACAATTCATCCTTTAGAAATGGAAAGGGTTAGATGGAATGATATTTAAAGGAAGGTATTTGTCAAGGAAAGGATAATATTGAAGGAAGGTGGAAAATTTTAAAGAAAAATTGTAACTTTTAAAGTTGTCAGAAAAAAGTTACAACAAAAGTCAAGCCCATTAACTTGACATCCACCATTTTTGAGTTGGGGTCCCAAAATTTCATGTTAGTCAGTATTAAATTATGCATGTAAAATTCATACAATTTAGCTCTATCCTCAACACTAGCTATATGACAAAACTCAATGAATTTTCTGTAATCTTGGAAAGGGAGAGAGTCATGTTGTTCCAAGTTCTTGATTTGGAATTGGTACCATTGTTCCTTTAGGAACATTAAATAAGTTTTTGATGGATGTCTACACTGAATGTCTTCCACGTCCAAGCTTTCCATGGTGGCAAGTTTCTCCTCTTTCTCCTATAGTTGGACTTTTAGCTTTCAATTCTATGTTTGTAGTTTTCCCTCATATTAGCTTCCTTGTTTCTAAGATCATCCATATCCTCCCCCATATTTTTCATCTTCTCCTCCATTGTCCCCACATCTTCCACTCCCTTAGATTTTGTAATTTTCATCCCCCTATGGGTCCTACCCATTTCCTTCTCTATCTCAAAGAAGAGTGGCACTACAAAATGGGTAGGGAGGATCTTCCCTTATTCAAACCATTTGTAGTAGGATCCCAAGTCTGGTTGGAGATCTGGATCTTGTAGGTCTATATTTTTCTCTTGTACCCCCACAACCCTTTCCTATAGTTGTGTAATGCCTTCCTGTAGCTTTTAAGACTTCTCCTATAGCTTGATGGCATGTTTAGGGGTTTGGGTTTTCTTAGTGTCTTGCCTCTTTTGTGGGGCATGTGGTTGTTTTCCTTTAGTTTTGATGGAGGTTATTTCTTCTAATGGCCTCTTACCTCTTTCACAATTCTCCCCCTTGCGGCTAATTGATTCTTCAATAGTGACAGGGGTTGGAGAAGGAGGTTTAGGATTTGTTTCCCTTATCTTATTGCTCTTCCTTATTTTGAAGTACATGGGGGGTTGTATTGGCTGCCTTCCCTTTGGTTTAGCAGGGGTACTTAAGGCTGGCAAGGTGGAAACAATTTCTTGTTCTGTATTCCCATCTGAATTACTTTCCTTTTTCTCTCTTCTCGTTATATTTTGTGGCTTAGAAGATGTCCTAATGGCCTCTAAAGTCCTCTGTTCTACTATTTGTGTCATAGCAGGCTTGATTGGGTCTTTCATCATCTAATCCCCTAAATTTTTCAAAGAACCATATCCATTGATGTTTGGAAAAGAGATCCATGAAAACAAGATGTTGGAGAATTCTAGATGAATATGTGGGCTCTCTATGGCTGAATCCATCCCCCATAGTCTTCAATACAAATTTTCCAAAATTGGTCAAGAAATTCCCTCTATTTACTACATGTTTTAGGGTTTTTTTGTGTAATTAGGGTTGTTGAGACAAAGGTAAAAGGAACAATTTGTTTGAGAGGGAGGATTTCATAATACAACTAAAAAAATTACATTTCCCTTATCATGCTTAATTCAAAAATAAACATACACACCTCATTTTCCTTTCATGCCCAAATTTACATCAGAAACTGCTACATGATGTACTATTGAAAAAATGAAAGGTTTTCCATGCTTTTTGTCAAAAGGCAGTAAGGAAAAAATTGTACATGCCCTCTCTTTGATGCTTTTCCATGAATTTTAGGGTTTGGGTGATGAATTTGGTCAAAATGAAGCTCTTTGTAGCTCTTTGGACATTCTTGTAGCACTCTATGATAATCATGTAGCACTTTGTTTCTATCTTTTAGCAACAACCTACATGTCCTGTAGCCTCTTCTATAGTGGTCTATGAAAACAATGGTGTAGGTAGCTTGACTCTTAATAGTAGTGGCAGATCCCCTTGTCTTTAAAATATGATTTTAATGCCAAATGAGGCCCGAGGCCTGACTTATTCTATTGGTGGTTGGGTGGTTGGGCTCAATGTTGAAAATAATACTGAGAGGGGGGGTGAATCAGTATTATCTAGTTCTTTTAACAAATCTTCCTTATTTACACTTTGAATTATTTTTTCATATCAGTACCATAAAATAATGAGCATGAACAAGAAAACATATAGTCACATCAAAGAACACCAGATATAAGGTGGAAACCCAATGTGGGTGAAAACCACCTGCTGCAATATGTCTCTATCTTCTTTCAAATTAGAAACTCCTTTTACAATGGTCTTGTACTGGTGCAGTCCTTTACCAGTACGCAGGCTGCAACCTGCAGAGAGCTACAACTCTCTCTCGTTTTCCAGTCTCTCCTGGAAGGGAGCTACAACCCCCTACTTCTTTTCAAGGACCACTTTTCATAAATTTTCAAACTGGATCCATATACATCAAATGATCATCAAGTACATGTAGATTTTCACAGTCAACAGCAGTAACCAGATCAACAACACAGAACTAAACCCAAAACACCTTATCAACAGAAAAATTCAGTCAACAGATAGTCATGAGACAGATACGTAGCTTTCCTTTTCTCTGGCCTGCATCGCTACGCACTTCACCCTCTGCTTCTCTGCGTATACCCGCAGAGTTCCTTCTGCTGCACTGCGTGACCACGCACTGCTTCTTCTACTGCGTTGCGTACAGTACGCACCCAAATGCACTATCGCGCCACGTACTGTCACAGTAGGCACACACCCAAAAAGACTATCGCGCCGTGTACATTTACTGTGCGTACGCACCTGAACCACTGCTGCTCTGCGCACCCACGCAGTTCGCCTGTTTCTATTCTGCGTACCCACGCAGTCACCCTTCTTCTGCTCTGCGTATCCACACAGCTCGCCTTCTTCTGCTCTGCGTACCTACGCAGAGGCACCGTTAAACACCTGCGTACATCAGATTAGGGCCGAATTTGCAGATCACCAGTGTGCTACAGTTAGACGGATACCCAGATCTGATCAAGCGCTCGAGAGATCACCCTTCATAGATTCGCTTTCCACTTCACTTTCATATAGATCAAGCTTTTTGAAACAATAACCCAAATATTTCAGATCTTAAGATATTCAACCCAAAAGCATACTCAAGCCAAATGATCTCCTTTGCTTTATATAGGCAAGCTCTTCCTCAAATCATGGATCATGGGGCTCAATAATAATAATAATATAAAATAATACCACGGGCCAAAACCATAATAACACAATACCGTCGGCTAAATACCAAGAGTTAAACATAAGAAACCCCACGTGTGCCGCGCTTCTACTGCCTTGAAGTGTGTGCACTGGGTACGCACCTCATGAATGGGTAATATGCGTGTCTGGACGCGGTCCCTGTACGACATACCTGCGGGTACACATCTTCTGAACTGTTCTCCTGCGTACTTCTTAATTCTCATCATATTTCCATGGGTGTTGCCATCAAGTACAACATCTGTAACATATAACCTCACCAAAAACATAATGCCAACAATCTCCCCCTTTGGACTTGATGGCAACCTCAAAAATTTCAGCGACATTCTCCCCCTTTGACATCAAGGGCAAAGGGTTATGCTCCCCCTAAGAACATGCTCCCCCTGAATATGAACCAGATCTGTAAAGAAGAACCATAATCCACCAGACCCCATAGAGACATATTGCAGCTATATTCCGACCAACTTCCATGATCTCCTTTCGTACATCCTCCATAATGCCAACAATGCATTATATACTCCCCCTGAACCTGTGCCGCAACCCAGCATATGTACGCATATCCTCAGATGAATCATGCGTACAACCAACAATCAGAAGAGTCTCAACAATAAGATGATGCATCAACAACCCCCAGCTTTTGCCTGAGGTATTCAAAAGTCTCCCTGGGCAATGGTTTGGTGAGAATATCAGCAACTTGTTTCTTAGAAGGAACATACTCCAACTTGACCTTTTGTTCAAGCACTTGTTCCCGAAGAAAATGATACTTGATTGGTATGTGCTTGGTTTTT
>APFE030588297.1:350290-364561 GCA_000404065.3 Pinus taeda
AATCTTCATGACAAAAGTTATTGCAAATAGAACATTCAACTTCATTTTCAAGAGCCGAAAAGTTGTTGTAGGTCCTTTTTGTAATCCCGGTCATACTTCTTTGTTTTTGAGCTTCTCTAGTCATGATTGTCTTATATGCAACACATTGAGCTGCTTTGTGACCAAAGTTATGACAAGGAAAACATTGTCCATTGAAGAAACTTCTGCGGTTATCAAATCTACCGGCCAAGTGATTGTAATCTCTATTGTTATTCATTCTTGAACCAAATTGAGAAGACTTTACCTGTGGCTGGTTGTAGCTTTTGTTCACTCTTAAAACAGATTGCCCCTGATAGCCTTTGTTTCAAATTTGTCCCTGCTTTACCTGATAGTCTCCATTGTGCTTTTGCTCACTCCTTTTTGCTGCATCAAGATAACTTTTTGAAGTGGATGCTTGAGAAGTTTCTCCATTATAGCCCAGTCCTGTCTTGTTTAGAGGAGAACGATGTACATTGATAATCTCATCCAGAGTTTCAGATCCTTTGACAAACTTAAGATTAATAGCTTTTGTTTTCTCAATCTCTTTTCTAAGAGCAACAATTTCACCTTCTAACTTTCAAAATGTTTTTCCTTTTCATCAATTTGAAATTGTAGAGTATCAATGATCATATTCTTTTCTTCTATACATCTTTTGAGTCTAGTAATTTCTTCAAAAAGGTTATCCACATCTATAACATCCATATAATCATCATCTTCGAATGACATTAACAGTTTATATTCATTACCTTGTTCATCTTCATCACTATTTGATAGACCATCACTATCTTCATGAGTGTAGTAGCTTTTCTTATTTGCACCCTGTTTTTTGTTCCATCTAGCAGGTTCCTTTCCTTTATCCTTATAGGGACATTTTGCAGCATAATGACCTACTCTTCCACAAGCAAAGCATTTAAAAGTAACTTACCTCTGAACCTTCCAGAACCCCTTTGAAGATTTCTGACAAAATTTGATTCTTCTTCTTCTTCTTCTGGTACGTGACTTGCTTCATAATAATCTCCTTTGCCTGACGCCTTGAAAGCAACTTCTCTTCTATCTGATGGACCTCCCTTTCTCATTTCATAAGCAGTTAGAATTCCATGTAGCTGAGGCATAGTAAGAATTCGTAGATTTTCCTTTTCTTCAATTGCAGATACTTTAGATTCAAACTTGGGGGACAATGACCTTAGAACCTTTTCAACCACAATAGCCTCTTTTATTTCTTCACCCAAATTTTTCATGCAATTAACAATCTCATCTACCAGAAGAAAGTAGTTAGCCACACTTTCATCATTATACATCCTGATATTCTCATACTGAATCCTGAGAGTTTGAAGTTTAGCACGCTTTACCTGTTCATCTCCTTCGTAGCTCAAGACAATCTTGTCCCATATTTCTTTTGCTGATTTATATTGCATAACCTTCACAAACTCTGTTTGAGATAAGCATCCCAGCAAAGTATTGACTTCTTTAGCATTTGTTTCATATTTCTTCTTTTCGGCCGCATCTATAGGAGTAGCTGAAGGAAAAGTGTAGCCTGTCTCTATGATATCCCAAACTTCTGTACCAAGATATTGAAGATATGCAATAACTCTTACCTTCCAATAATTGAAGTTTGTCCCATCAAAAATTGGTGGCCTGATTGATGCTTCCCTCTCGTAGTTGCTCATGATGAATGATCTTCCTTCAAGCGATTAAGCTTCTCCGAAGGACCTGCTCTGATACCAATTGTTGAAAATAATACTGAGAGGGGGGGTGAATCAGTATTATCTAGTTCTTTTAACAAATCTTCCTTATTTACACTTTGAATTATTTTTGCATATCAGTACCATAAAATAATGAGCATGAATAAGAAAAACAGGTAGTCACATCAAATAACACCAGATATAAGGTGGAAACCCAATGTGGGTGAAAACCACCTGCTGCAATATGTCTCTATCTTCTTTTCAAATTAGAAACTCCTTTTATAATGGTCTTGTACTGGTGCAGTCCTTTGCCAGTACGGAGGCTGCAACCTGCAGAGAGCTACAACTCTCTCTCGTTTTCCAGTCTCTCCTGGAAGGGAGCTACAACCCCCTACTTTTTCTCTTACAAGGACCACTTTTCATAAACATCAAATGATCATCAAGTACATGTAGATTTCACAGTTAACTGCAGTAACCAGATCAACAAAATAGAACTAAACCCAGAACACCTTATCAACAGAAAAATTCAGTCAACAGAAAGTCATGAGACAGATACGCAATTTTCTTTTCTCTGGCCTGCGTCGCTACGCACTTCACCTTTTGCTTCCCTGCGTATACCCGCAGAGTTCCTTCTGCTGTGCCGCATGCCCACGCACTGCTTCTTCTACCGCGCTGCGTATAGTACGCACCCAGATACACTATCGTGCCGTGTACTGCCACTGTAGTCACGCACTCAGAAAGACTATCACGCCACGTACTTTTACTGTGCGTACGCGCCTGAACCACTGTTGCGCTGCGCACCCACGCAACCCTTCTTCTTCTGCTTCGGCATACCCACGCAGTCACCCTTCTTCTGCTCTGCGTACCCATGCAGTTACCCTTCTTCTGCTCTGCGTACCCACGTAGTTCGCTTGTTTCTGCTCTGCGTACCCACGCAGAGGCACCGTTAAACACCTACGTACTTCTGATTAGGGCCGAATTTGCAGATCATCAGTGTGCTTCAGTTAGTCGGATGCCCATATCTAATTATGCGCTCGAGAGATCACCCTTCACAGATTCGCTTTCCACTTCACTTTCATATAGATCAAGCTTTTGAAACAATAACCCAATATTTCAGATCTTAAGATATTCAATTTTCAAAGATGCTTAGCCAAGGGATCTCCTTTGCTTTATATAGGTAAGCTCCTCGTAAAATCATGGATCAATACCATGAGCCAAAACCATAATAACACAAATACCGTTGGCTAAATACCAAAGATAAAACATAAGAAACCCCACGTGTGCTTTTCTCTGCCTTGAAGTGAGTGCACTGGGGGCACGCACCTCCTGAACGGCTGACCTGTGAGTCTGGCTGCGGTCCCTTCACGGTGTAACTTCGGGTACGCATCTTCTGAACTATTCTCCTGCGTACTTCTTAATTTTCAACATATTGAGAGCCTTGCCACGGGTGTTGCCATCAAGTACAACATCTGTAACATATAGCCATACCAGAAACATAATGCCAACACTTTCAATGTTACAATACATATATATAGATGACGAAGCATACATAAATCCCAATCCATTAATATTGGATTAGAACATAATCATAGTTCCCTTGATTGGATATACAAAATACCTTGGATAGAAAAGCATCATGCCCAAAACCATGTGCAAAATCCATGCACAAAAACATAGGTAGGTTTGCCCACCTAATATAGGATCCAAACTAAGGTGCTACCCTAGACCCCATGCAGGGGGGCTACTGCCCCTTGTATACGCCCTAATAGAGGGGGCAACTTCCCCCACTGTTGCACCCACTGCAACAGACAGGGGCGGCTACCGCCCCCCCTGTAACCCCCCCACGCATGTGGTAGTCGTGGAAAGAATATAATTCACACGCAATAATTTTATTCTTATTAATATATATCTTAATCTTGTCATTATTTACTTGAATCATCATGATGACATATGATATTTTTGTATCTATTGATGTGTCAACATACTTTGATTGAAATCTCACTTCGTTAGTGTTGATTGTTGTTATGTCAACCATTACTAAATTTGTGTTTTTTTCTTTATCACATAATTGTTTATTGAACTCAAATTTTTGAAACTATGCTACTGATAAGATCTTAATTAGTAATGACACTTCCTAGTTTTCATCCCTTCTGTTGAAGTTTCTTTATCTTCAATCTCAACTTTTGGAGTCTCCTCCATTGATACAACTTCATTAATAATAAAATTAGATTTTTCCACATTGATTAATTCGATGTTAGTGCCCTTATCCTTGTATTGAGATTTTTGTTTTACCTTCTTCTCTTTCTTCAAATTCTTTGCTTCTATTAGTACAATTTTATTACGATTTCTTACACAATAAATTCCATCATCTTTTGCTGATAGTTATTTTATTAACATATTCAACCCTTCTATTTTGAGCATTTTTTATGGTCTTAATTTGTTGTTGAAGCTATTTTATCTATTGTAGACATTTATGATTTTTTATATCTTTCTTCTCCAATTCCATTCGATAGAGGAAACTTTATTCTTTTTTGATGTTAATATTTTTGTTCAAATCTCTATTTTTCCTTTAATATTGTCATATATGTGTTGTTGTGAGTTACTGAATTGTATCATTTTCTATACAATATGTAGATTCTAATGACCAAATTGTTTTGGCAGACACTAGTGATACATCCTATAATGTTATCCTCTGTTAGGCCCCTATACTACTAGTGTAACCCCTTATTATTGTTAGTACAACCCCCTTATTATATTGATGTACCCATGTAGTGCCCATATTGTTAATATTGTGCCCTTACATTATTATTCTTATGTAGGCTCTGATTATATAATGACCCCTTAGACTCCTATATATAGAAAGGAGGTATTTTCATTTGTATCATCTAAGAATTGTTCATTTATGTAATGTAAAGGAGGTTGCCCCCTCGAAGAGTGCCTGAATTCTAAGGCGTTGATCTATCTTTTTCTATCTTTTCTTGAGCTGGTTTCATAACATTTGGTATCAGAGCTTTGGATTCTAGGGTTTCGCTGCTCCAAACAGGTCATCGTGGCATCCTCGCTATAACGTTTTTTCTGCGACGTTTCAGAAGTCGAAAAAAAAAACCATGAGAAGACATCACGCTAAATCTCGGGTCCAAATTTCAGATATTTTTGCGCTATATTTGCAGAGATATGATCTGAGGAAGTTGGCCCTTTTGCAGAATCCTAAATTACATTCAAAATAGGTGACATGGGGAAAATCGTCATAACTTCCTCTCTGAGCATCGGATTGAAATTTCACAAAAAGGTACAGAAAGAGGGCGGACTATAGTTTCTTCTAGATATTTTTCAGAGCCAAAGGTCCAAATAGTGACACGTGGCACTTCATACAAGTTTTCTCTTCTGGAAAGGTCTATAATCAGGTCACTGTGGGAGATTTGGCATAACTCTTCATTGGAGAATCCAATTGGGGTCAAATTGGTGGCATTGCAAAGAGGACACAAAGGGCTACTACAGGTCACAATTTCAGAACTTAAAGATCTGAAAGTACAGAGTTACAGTCGTTTCAAGAGCGAGCTCCTAAAATCAAGAAAAAACAAGATGAGGAAGTTTGATGGGAAGGATCCAGTAAATTGGATACTTCAGATGGAGCAATATTTTGATCTACATGGTGTACCACTATTACAAGGTATGTATTGCACTTCATATTTAGAATCAGACCAATTTTTATGGTATAAAGGGCTTTTTTCTCATTAAACGACTTGTACGTGGTCAATTCTCACAGAGGAAATGATAGCACATTTATGAGGATACAAGAGGAAACACCTTCCTAGAGCACACCACACAATGGAAGGAGTAAAAGGCTTTGTGACATACTAGAAATTAAATATGGCAACAATGAATTCTACCCCTCACAGCTATTGAAGATGGAAGTGTTGTTTCTCCTAGCTTCCACAACCTACAAGGGTGACACCACAAAAATTGGAAGAAAAAAGAGAAAAAGGGCTTTGTTACAATTGTGATAGCAAATGCACTAAAGGTCATAAGTGTGTTGAGAAGAAATTATTTTACATAGAGTATGAAGAGAAGGAAGAAAAGGATAAAAAAACATCAAAAGAAGAGGATATACACCAGGATCTAACGCCATAGATAGAAGAAATGAATCAGACCATATCTTGTAAAGCATTGGCAGGAATTACCACTCAAACTATCGAGATAGAGGGACATATCAAGAAGAAAAATGTTCAAGAAGTGAAAGATCACATCAAGCATCAAGAAATGAATCCGACCATATCTTGTAAAGGATTGGAACAAATTATCACTCCTCAAACTCTAAATATAGAAGGACATATCAAGAAGAAAAAGGTTCAAGTGGTGAAAGATCACATCGTGCATCAACAAAAAGTTCTCCAACTTTTAAAGGATAATGCCACTTTGGTGCAAAATCGAATGAAACAATAGGTAGATCAACATCGTAGTGAAAAATGTTTTGATGTAGGTGATTGGGTATTTTTACTGCTACATCTCAAGCAAGCTATTTGTGAGAAGGAAATGTTGGCAATACTACATGCACTTAAAAGATGGCGACCTTACCGAATGGGAAGACACTTCATGGTAAAAATGGATCATGATAGTCTTAAATACTTTTTAGAACAACTATTATCTTTAGAAGAATAGAAAAAATATGTCACAAATATGTTGGGTTATGACTTTGACATCATCTATAGAAAATGGAAGCAAAATTTTGTTGCAGATGCACTCTCAAGAAAGGATGAGGATGTGGAAGCATTGTTTTATGCTATTTCTATTTTCCAACCAGATTGGATAAATGAAGCAAGGGATGAATCGAAGAAGGATGAAGAAGTATGGCCACTTATTCAAAAGTTGCAAAAGATCCCAATTCAAACAATATTGCCAGAAATTGAAGAGGAAGGAAAAATCATATTGGAACCTGGAGCAGTCACAAAATCAAGAACCCGACAGCTGCGAAATCAATCAATTTCAGAGTATCTCATCAAGTGGAAGAACTTACCCGCTAAAGATTCCACATCAGAGGACAAGAAGTTTATACAGAAGCATCAAGAACTACTCAAGCGTTGAGGACAACACTTTTTGAAGGAGAGGGGCATGTTAGGCCCTATACTACTAGTTTAACCCTTATTATTATTAGTACAACCCTTATTATATTGATGTACCCATGAGTGCCCATATTGTTAATATTGTGCCCTACATTATTTATTTTTATGTAGGCGCTCTGATTATATAATGACCCCTTAGACTCCTATATATAGAAAGGAGGTCTTTTCATTTGTATCATCCAAGAATTGTTCATTTATGTAATGTAAAGGAGGTTGCCCCCTCGAAGAGGCTGAATTCTAAGGTGTTGATCTATCTTTTTTTCTTTATCACATAATTGTTTATTGAACTCAAATTTTTGAAACTCTACTACTGATAAGATCTTCATTAGTAATGTCACTTCCTAGTTTTCATCCCTTCTGTTGAAGTTTCTTTATCTTCAATCTCAACTTTTGGAGTCTCCTCCATTGATACAACTTCATTAATAATAAAATTAGATTTTTCCTTATTGATTAATTCGATGTTAGTTCCCTTATCCTTGTATTGAGATTTTTGTTTTACCTTCTTCTCTTTCTTTAAATTCTTTGCTTCTATTAGTACAATTTTATTACAATTTCTTACACAATAAATTCCATCATCTTTTGCTGATAGTTTTTTTATTAACATATTCAACCCTTCTATTTTGAGCATTTTTTATGGTCTTAATTTGTTGTTGAAGCTATTTTATCTATTGTAGACATTTATGATTTTTTATATCTTTCTTCTCCAATTCCATTCGATAGAGGACACTTTATTCTTTTTTGATGTTAATATTTTTGTTCAAATCTCTATTTTTCCTTTAATATTGTCATATATGTGTTGTTGTGAGTTACTGAATTGTATCATTACCTATACAATATGTAGATTCTAATGACCAAATTTTTTTGGCAGACACTAGTGATACATCCTGTAATGTTATCCTCTTCCTTCCATGAGTGAATACCAACAATTTCTCTTTTACATTTAAAACGATTGTCCCCATTGTTTTCATCTAGTTAGAACCTAAAATTATGTCACCCATATCAAAATCAATCAATTTTGTAACCTTGAAATGGGATATCATGCTATGATTACCAATTAACAGTTTTACATCCGAACATTCAAATATCTTGTAGCCATAGGGGTTTTCTTTTAGGAATGTACTTGATTCTTAAAATAACATTTGATTCGCTAAGTGGACATCAATATAATTTTCCAAGTTAGAAAATCTAGCTTCATTTTCTTTATGAAAGTCGATCTTTTTTTTTGGTCGAATATTTATGTTATCACATGAATTTCAGGGCCTCTTATGATATGTAATGGACTTAGGGATACAATAATAATAATATAATTTTTCTTATTCTTGTTCGAGTTTTGAAGAGACCTACCCATATTTTTTGGAAACCTTTATTTACAAAATAATATTAAACAATCCCTTCAATAACTTATGTTGAAATATGCTTCCCATTTTTTTAATATATGAGCCTAAATACTTTACCTTTTCTATTTCTTTTTTACTTTAACTCATTTCCAATAGATTCACTTATGTGATTACTTATACTTATATAATAACTCCTTGTAAAAATTCCTCTCGTAAAAAGATAAAACTTATCCTTCTAAGTAAAGATATATTTGTATTTATTGATTTGCTTTCCTTGCAAATACCATAATGTTGAGTTTCTTAGTTGTTCCTAAAAGACCAACTGACATCTATACATGAAATCGTCAACCTGGAGCTTCATATGTTTATTTCAAGGTTGTCCACACAATATGTGCAAGAGATACTGCTAATATTATCTAATCCTAATGAAAGGTAAATGCATGTGAATACAAGGAACAATTAGGATCTACGGAAAAGAATGATTCACTCACAACTTCTGAGTTTCAAGCATAAAGAATTAAAACTGCTAAAGGAATCAAAGCATTAAATCTTTTACAAGAAGCAATGAAGTAAGCATTGAATCTTCTACTAAGAATATTGAAATGACCCTACTAATACAAAGTTGTTTCCTAGGAAAACACATCTATAAGGAAAGAACAACATTCTAAATAGAAATGAATATGCTGAAAGAAATATCAAATCTTTAAGATTAAAAAATCTTCATTAATCGCAGGAAACAATAGAACAAATAACACTTGATGAACCAACTATAATAAATCCAATTCTATGATCTTTAACTGTGATTGTTGCAGAAACTAATGTTGTAATGAAAAACCCAATAACCAATGATTAGATCTAGAAAGAAATTGAACGATTGTAAAATAAGAACTGAAATATAAACGTAAATTTAATAACACAAGAAAGGACAATATTCATTCTAGGATTGGGCCCAAGATAGTTGGAATTCAACTACCTTGTAGCTAATTCAGTGCAATAAGTTAAGGTCGATCCGTGAAAGTCTCCATTAAATTAATATGAAAAACTTACAAAAGATGTTTGTAAAAAAGTATACCATAGATTAATATGATAGTAATTCCCACTTAACTATTGAGGTTCAATTACTCGTTTTTATATTACAATCAAATCTATGTTCAAAATAGAGAAGTGATCCTGAGAATCTGAAGATTCTTAGGATGCTTAATTCAAATTATGGAATCTCCAACATTTTCTCGAAATAGCAGGCCAAGATATTTTCTTCAACTGATCTTTCCATGATAGAAGTCAGTCTCGTTCAATTAGGTTATAACAAACCCACACAACTCCAAATAACTCATTCTTTTTCAACTATTCCAGGGAACAACATCCGATATCAAATATCCTTGTCAATTATTAGTTCAAAATGTAAGCATATTGCGCATTTCCATAATTTAAATTAACTCTTTCAATAATAAAATGATGAAAATCTTATCGACTTAATCCTAGAATCCATATCACACAAATTACCATATTCTATACATAAAAAGCTTAGAAAACTAATAAAAATATAAGGAAATATGGTAAGAGAATGTATCAATTCTGAATCCCAACACCACCCCCCAACTTACCTATTTGCATGACCTCATTCAAACAAGTGGTTGGCATGAAGGACAGTTAAAAAATATGTTGGATAAGGGTTTTCTCCATTGTGTTAGAATCCATTTCTACTTTGGCTTTCTTGGAAATAAACATACTTACCTACCTCGGTCAAATAATACTTATAATCATCTTGAGGACACCAAATTATAGGACACATGTACCTGTGCCCTATCCATCTAGGGACTTTTTCCAATACCAGATGAGAATAATATTGTTCCCTACTCATTGTGCCCTGGAAATTCTGATAAGTAAAAGGTTATTTGTTTTTATTCTCTCCAGATGATGCCTTCCATCTTTGTCTGGCTCATCGAAGAGCCTCAGCCTTGATATCTAATAGATATTCCATTCATGGCTACAAGACATCATTGTGAATAGGTGCCAAAGTTTCAATAACACTAGATTGTTCCATGAACCACTTATGGTGGATAGGTGTACGCAAGGGGCTTCATGGCTCTCCTCTAACCTAGAGTCGAGGCCAAGCTCTCTTCTTTGAAATACATTATAGGATTTTTTCTATTTTATATGATTTCTAGAAAATGATATAAAGGCTTGGAACTGTACATCCCCTATAAAAGGGGTAGGATTCTCATCTCTCTACTCTTCTAAGAAGAAGTTGTGAATGTAAAGTTCACATAAAAATTACTTTGTATTATCATCCTGCTTATGGAAATAATTAACAACATCTGAAACATTGTTGAATTCGTAAGGTTGCCAAGACCGAACAACCTTAATCTTAAGCAATAAATACCATTCTAGTAGAAACAAGGCATAATTTCTATCTGGAGACTTGCATGACAGAGCATCCAAGTATATAGAGCAGAATTCTTTCATTTGTTCTGTGGCTTTTTCAAGTGGACTCTTCGAAGACTGAATCTTTTTCTTTGCTACTCTCATCTCGACATAAGTTTCACCTTAACTGAAAATTCATTAAACCTTTGAAGCATCTTATGATGTTCCTTTTGAGGCACTACCTCTTTTTGATATCACATTATAGTCTCTCATTGTTCCTC
This sequence comes from Pinus taeda, assembly GCA_000404065.3. Classification (NCBI taxonomy): domain Eukaryota; kingdom Viridiplantae; phylum Streptophyta; class Pinopsida; order Pinales; family Pinaceae; genus Pinus; species Pinus taeda. The sequence continues at coordinate 361,093 of APFE030588297.1, forward strand.
CATCTCGTTATTTAGAACCCCTAATGGTGGCTTCCACAATTAAAGGAGTGTATGGAGGCATGTGCTCTATATGTGCTTCTCTTGTACTAGAAATTTGTAAATCTATATGAGCTCTAGCTTTAGTATTTAAAACATCAATATTTGACATATCTGACTCAGTCTAAGTTCCCACAGTAAAGGTAACAACAAAGTATTCAGTTTCAGTTTGGGTTTCATTCTCTTGAACTTACTTCTTTTTTTCATTTCTCTTCTCATAATGCCTTTTTTCCTTACTATTTCAAAATCACTTCTTAAGTTGTCCGACATTTCTTTGTAACTTCCTGTTTTGTTTCTTCAATGACTCCATTTCCTTAATAGCCTCACTTTTTCTTTTATTCCTCAGTTATTTGTTAACCTTTTGCATGAAATTCTTGGCTAGGTTGACTGGAGAAGAGGGAACAATGACTATGGTTGTTGGGATTCCAATAATCAATTCCTTGGTAGGCTCAATTGTGGCATCAGTTATAGGTTTAACAAGGTCTCTGTCATTCTAGGGTCTCATTGGAGAGTCAATGTTGACTTCTTGTTCTATGTTTTCGGAGGATATTGTAAGGCTAATTCCTCACGAGAGGAGGGTTCTAGGACGGTTGCAACATAATCAACAGAGTATTCTCGAAGAAGGGTATTCTCAGGTTCTACTGAGGGTTCTAAAATAACAATAGTTATGGAATTGGGAGGAGAGGTTGGAGATATAGGTGATTCCCTTTGATCAAGAGGATTTCTTGAGAAACCTACAGCTTCTTCGAAGTCCATAGAATTCAAAAAAAATACCAATCCTTCCAAAACTTGAGCTATCTCCATTTCCTACTCTTGAGGTGGATCCTCCTAATGGGTTTCCTATATATTTAGAAATTTTTGAGGTCCACTTCCCTCCAATGACTATTCTGCAAAGTCTATAGAATTTCGATACTTAGCCAACTTGGCTGATCTTCTTCTCTTCCTAGGTAAGGAGGCCAAGAGGGAAGCCATCCTTTTTTTATGCCCTTGTTAATTGTTGGAGGGCTAGAGTTTGTGATTTTTCCTCTAACGTCCCTTCTACCGTAACATTCTCGTTTTGATTGGCTTCTTCATTTTATTCTAGTTATTTATTGTAAGATGGAATGTTTCTAGGTTCTTCAATGGGTGCTTTGGTTTCTGGTGGAGCTTCAGGGTTTCCTAAGAACTCTTCCCAGTTCAATTGTGCATGGTTCAAACTTCTAACAATTATCAATTTCATGAGCCCATGGTGGCTCACCACTAAGGCTTGATCCTTGGATCTCTTGAGTCTCACAACCGTCTCATGTAATAATGAATTTAGAAAATGAGGTAGGTTCAAGATTACCTTTCATCTCAATGTCACCATCAACTTCAAATTTCATCCCCTTACCACGTCATATCGACCGTCACAGGTAATGTGCCTTTGGAAAAAACTAGCTAGTTATTTACACATCTCTGGAAATGAGGCAGGATTGTACCATTTTCATTTTCTCACCAATTCTTCTCTAGGGTTCACAAAGAAGGATGTTGCACTCTGTAGCGGAGTATGCATCTAGAACCGTTTCTCGCCTTGTGTCAGTAGGCGTGTTGCTTCTACCATAACTTCTTCATTGACCTGTATTTGTCTAGTCTTTACCATTGTCATTTCGTTGTTCACATTATTCACAAATTCCAAAGTGACTTCACTATCAAAACCTTGCAGTCATAGGAAGTAGTCTGACCACCCTACTTGGTCCAAAATAATGTGTGCTTGCTCAGAGACCCACAGTTGGGCAGGTTCACTACACATTGAGTGGCCACCAATTTTAGTTGTTCCACAGGGAGAAACTTGGGACTAGAAACAACATGGTTTAGTAGATACAGGAACATAAACACTGCATACAGTAGGAAAAACATAACATGCAATGATGCTAAAGAGTTTGTAAGCATCCAATTATTTTTTTAACTTTTCACCCCACCACCCCGATGAAATTAGATGTCATACACGACCATTAATTACGCACATGATTTGGCAAGATAATTGACATGACTAATCAGATATGAATGCATTAATTAGGCATAATTGAGCAACTGTTAGAAAAAATAGAAATAACAGTGAGGCATGCGACGTAATTATTGGATGCGTTAATCATGAAACGAGATGACATGACTATACATTTACAACACCCAGAGCATTAAATTTGGATAAAAGCATGTGGAGATATCTTGGACCCCGAACATGGACAAGATAAATTTTGTTGAAATATTGCTTTTAGAGAGAAAAACAGGGAAGGAATTTAAAATAGACTTAATAATTCTCCAAGAGATTACATCCCTGATACGTAAAATTAAAATTAATCATTCATACATATTCATCATCACCACCTTCCAAGGGAAAATTTTAATAAGGTCCCATATTAATTTAATTATTTTCCTTTATTATTACTAACGGAGAGTAAAATCACTAATTTTAGATGGTAATTTCCAATGTACTTCAATACCACATGCATGTCCTCTCTTGTCAGTAGGCGTCTATAGCCTCAACAAGGTTTCCTTTTAACCCATTGATATGTCAGTATCTCATTCCACTAAAAAGGATTCATAATTTTTTTATTATTTTTCAATTATTGACAAAAGGCCATTGTTCTGGTGTGATGACCAGTTGATAATAATGCCATTTACTAGAGGTAATGAGATGAACAAGTCAACTCATGATGAGACCTCTTGTTCTTTGAACTAGTGGTCGAAGGCCATTACCCTGGCTTGGTAATTAGAGTGTTAATGTTGCCACATTAAGTCCTATGATCATGGTAGGTCAGCTCGTGATGAGACCTCCTATGCTTTGTTCGATTCTCTTCTTCTATTTTTATTTATCATTATTTTTATCGTTTTTGTTTTGTTATGACAAAAGAATAGTGAATGGGGTGGCTTATCAACTCCTTAAGAGTTAGGTATGGTGTAAAAATTATTGCAATAATTACCTTTTTAACTTGCCATTTTGCTTCCCAATTTTTATTTTTCAAGGAGATCAAAGAATTATAGGAAACTAAAGGGAAAGAAAACTCTTCAGTTGGAAATGGAAGAAATGCATTATCAATATCTTTATGAATTTAAAGTTTTAGGAGTTTTTAGGGGTCTACTTAAAAATTTCTTATAAAACATTCTCTTATGGAAATCATTCGAGGAACTTATTACTTTACCATGATATCAAAGGAGAGCTTCAAAATCATACTAAAAAGAATAACTATTTCTAGAAAAACAACTATGGCTAGAAAACAAAAATCATGAGTAAGGGAACAAAAACTGTAACTAAGGAAACAACAACCGAAACCAAGGGAACGGAAACTGTGGCTAAGGGAACAATAATTGTGACCTAGGGAATAACATATGTAACTAAGGAAATTGTTGGCATTATGTTTCAAGTGTTGTCCTTGATGGCAACTCACTCAGAGGTTGGTACAGGTGCTCAGAGGTT
>APFE030588298.1:0-15389 GCA_000404065.3 Pinus taeda
TGTCAAAGCTACATCTAGGAACTTATTACCTCAAAGAGGAGCTAGAGCATGTGTATCAATTGTTGGCAAAAGAATTCACCTTGCCTTAGAGAGAAGGGACTTAAAGTCCTAACATCTTTTGGGAGTAAAGCTTAATCACTCTATGTTTACTTTGTTTGAGAAATGGCTATTGTGAGTCCCTTCCCTTCTAATATTATGATTTCTTTTTTATCAAGTTAAGATTGTTAGAGAGAATTTTATTTTGATTATCTATAACCTCTAACCTTTTAAGTGTAATTCCCTCTTACATTACATCCATGTCATCCATGGTTCAAAAAATAAGGCATTGGATTTCCTCTTCCATCCATTATCTCCATGCCCATTTATTTTAAACTTTCTCATTTCCTTTTGTTGTATTTATTGTTAGATTCTCTTTTCCTACACTCCATAGTAATAATTTCAGCCTAGAAATCATAGGAAAACACCCCTTGACTTAATTCCGTCATTTGTTTTAAATGAAAAAGAGTGTGGTGAAGTGACAATGTACAACTTCCTAGTTACACAAATCTTCACTTAAATGTTACACTTTAAATTAGTAAATATGAAATTATATAATAACATGTGCAAATATTGAAATTTACATATTTACATTTATTTATTATTTATTATTATTTTTAATGAATATTATCATCTTAAAATTTGATAAATTATTTCTTTCACTATTTTGTAGATTAACAAATAACAATAATAAACTTGTTAATATCCTCTCATAAATTTTTTAATGCTCGATCAACAAAATTACCAAATGGTTGTAGATGTACCAATCAATGCAAATAATTGTAGTCAAATTTGAATATGGAGTTTTTTTAATTGTAATTAAGGTCTTATGGTATTTTTTAAAGCATGGGATATAAGGTCATTCACTTTGTTAATTTAGTGATTTATTTGTTTTAATTGAATTGAAATTTAGTTGAATGGTTTAATATATTGTAAAATTATGATTTTAGTATTTATAAATTACATTTTTTTATTAATTTTAAGAGTTTTAAATTCATTTAAATATTTAAAAATTAAAACATTTAAATATATAAAATTGATATTTTAATAATTTTTTATTCACTAAATTTTAATATATATTTGTGTATTAAAATTTTAGATATATATGGATTTTGACTTTTGTATTATAAAATTCACATTAGATGAAACTGGACTCACTTCAAATTTCAAATACATAAAAATTATGAACATAATTCTGTTTATGTAAATATTTAGCTTAACAATAGAACAAATTTGTTGTTTTATTTTAATCCAGAATACAAAGTCATTATGTATGTTAACGTGTAGGGTGGACACTGTCTCCCATCATAAGATTTTTTGTATCTAGAAAGACTAATGATAATGGTATTCTAAACCATAAGAAAATGAATAACTTCTATGTTGGTGCCAACTTAAATAGAGTAGGATTGATAATCAAAAGTATACTTCAACCAAAAAGACATATCTTGGGAGCAAAGGGAGTTTAAATAAATCCCATTCTTATGTTTATCTTATTTACTATAAACAATGCAGACTACAAGATTCTTGGAAATATGGATAACTTATATGATAAGGTTGCTATATGTCATATATTTGAAGTGAAGTGATTGTAAGGTGTAAAGGCCATTTCTAGGAAGGCATATAATTTAGAGCTTTCACTTATTGCAATGTCATGAAAACTCATCATGATGAGAGGGACTTGGGGTTACTATGGAGAGGAAGTGATGGTTAAATACGCCTTTGAAAGTAAGCTGAAGGTGGTAATGTTTTTGTTGTGCTTTGTCCATAGTGTTTATGTAGAGTGTGGGTCCTAAGAGAAGCATGATGATGAGAATGGGTTGGGAGATCATGCAAGTTGAAGGTAATTGCCTTGTGGTTGAAATCTTATGGATCTATAAGTACATAAAGATATGGTTATGTTTTATTTCTATATGCTATTGTTTATTTAGTACATTATAAATATTTTTAGCAAAGAGAAAGAGAAAGGTAGTAAGTATGAGGATCTATATATAAGTTCAGTAAAAAAAAAAGAGGCAAGCATGGGTACCAGTGAAGAGAATACAAATAAAAATGGGAAAACATGGGTACCCGTCAAGAGATGGTTATTTTAATCATAATAGTATTGGATTTCATTGTTCTCTATAGCATCTTTGTTGTGTTGGACTTAAGATAGATAAGATAAAATGCCATTTTTTATTTATGGTATGGAAATCACCTTGTTGTGTTGAAATATGGTGTCCCTATATAAAATGGTGCTCCTTGGTATTCCAAAATGCACCCAGACTTGCTCCTTGGTAAACCTCCCACAAAGTCCATGGAAATGCTTTCTTAATAATGAGTGGGTACAAGTAAAGGATGGTATAGACCTTGTTTCATGTTACTAGGATTACTTGTACAACAAAATATACATCCTATATTGAACCTAGTTACATCTTCTTGCATCCTAGGCTAGTGCACATACCTTTGCAAAATGGAAACTTTCTTCCCAACAACAAAATGCCCTACAACCTTGGAGATGTGAGCCTCTATAATTAGTTGCAGTCAATCACTTGTGGGAACACATAACTTGTTTAAAATTTAAAGTAACCCATTTTGGAGATGACAATAAACTACGATATCACCATCTTCCACTTGACTCTAGCCCTATATATGTTGATACACCTCCCTAAAGTCCTAATCCTTTGTATATGCCTCTCCACTTGCATCATGGGTGAAATGCTCTAGGTGCAACATAATTTCCAATGATGTGATTTTTTATGTGGATGGTATTGAAATCATGTCAGCCAAATTGTTTGTGCTTCCCTTATTGTACTTGATCACTAAATGGAAATGTTATAAAAGCCTCATCTAATTGTTGTGTCCAATCTCCTCTAACTTAATCTAGGCCTACATGTATTGTAGTGGCTCGTGATCTATGTGGATTATTGCCTCATTTCACATCAGATAGTGTTTCCATTACTTGACAACTTGTATCAAGGGCTCCTTGTTGTATTTAGGGTAGTTGACAATTTCTCCATGAAACACTTCAAAATTGTAGCATACACGTTGAGCCTCCCTACATTAGGAGTGCACCCATAACATACCCTCACACATCTATCTCCACTTCAAAGGTTTGTTTTAAGTTTGACCATGTTGATACCATCCTTGAGTCGAGCATAGAAGTGGATGATATCTTCAACACTTTCCTTATGGATGGAATATAATTTTCATTATTCTTCGTTATCAATATATCATCTACATATACCATAGGATAAATAACATTTTTGCCAACTTTCTTAACAAATTGAGTTGCATAATTTAGATTAAAGTGTTTGAAATTTAATTTTAGAAGATTCTTAGTCAAATTTTCATCCCAGGTTTGCAGTGCATGCTATAGACCATATAAGGATTTGATGAGTTTACAAACTTTATTCTCTTTCCCCTCCACAACAAAGCCTTCTAGTTGAGAAATGACGACATTTTCTTTGAAGTCTCCATTCATGGAAAAAATCTTGACATCCATATGATGGACTTTCCATCCATTCTCAGCTACCAAGGCTATGAGAGTCTGGATGGTGGCTGATACTTTTGTGGGGGGAAAGGTATCTTCATAATCAACACCTTATTAATATGAAAATCCTTTTTCCATGAGAATTGCTTTGTGCTTGTCAAGTGAGCTATCTGAATTGTACTTGTTTTTGTAGGCCCACTAGTGGCCACTATGTTTGGTTCCAAATGGAGCGTATACCAGCTTCCATGTTCCATCCTTTATGAGATCATCACTCCTTCTACATTGATTCTTCCAATTCATTATTGGAAGTATCTTCTTTAACGGAATTTGGTTCAAAATTAGTAGACATATTCAATTCACAATCAAATGAAACATCCATACCATCAACTAAATTAGAATCATCAACATCACCTCCATTTTGTCTGGTGGAACTTCTAGTTCCTATCTTTCTGACCTCATCAGGGTGAATAATTTCAAGTGTTTTGGTGATCTTTTTTTGGGGACCTTTATTAAATGGTATTGGTTGCTTTGTTGAGTGAGATGGGGCTGCATCAAGATTTATCCTTCTAATCCTCTCAATCACATCACTTGAAGGGCCTTTTTTATTTGAAGTAGTGGTTGGATTTCATGAGGGGGAGATAGTGCTTTAGAAGGAGATTCCACAGATTGATCTAAGATAGGGATTACCCCTTCAATATGTGGAATATCATTATCAAATTCATGATAAGTTTTTGCATGACTAAACATATCTAAACGATTAAGTCGCTGGTCAACAATATTGTTAGTTTTGGAATATTCAAGAAAAACCACATCTATAGACAATATAAACTTCTTATTTACCTCATCATAGAGATGATATGATTTGGTGGTATATGTGTAACCCAAGAAGATGAACTTTTGAATTCTTGCATCAAGATTGCTTCTTTATTCCTTAAGAATCAAGGCATTGAAGGTGGAACCAAAAATACTAAGATGTCTTACTGAAGGAATGTGGTCATATCACATCTCATAGGGAGTTGTTTTTTAGAACATGATATGTATATATGTTTTTTATATATACTACACATAGAACCGCATCAACCCAAAACATTAGCTTTCCATTTTTAAACAACATCATTGAGTGAACCATATTTGAGATAGTCATTTTCATTCTTTCAGCTACACCACTTTGTTGACGATTTTAAGGAACAATAATTTGATGTTGAATCCCATGTTACAAAATATAGTTTTCAAATTAATTATAAGTATATTATTTTCCATTATTAGTATGAATAGATCCAAATGTGATTGTGCATCATTTTCAATCCATGCATGAAAATTTCTAAAATTTTCAAAAGTTTCTAATTCGATATTCAACAAGTATACCCAACACATCGTGGTGAAATCATCAATAAAATTCGTCATATATTTATTTCCATTTGCAGAAGGAAAAAGCATAGGGCCACACAAATAAGAATGAATCAATGCAATATTTCTAAATTCTCTAGAAGGAGAATCATGAAATAGGTTTTTGCTATGTTTTCCTAGGATAAAAGCATCGCATTATTTCATATTCCTTGGAATAGTTGGAAAACTAGAAACACCATTTCTTTTCAACAAGTGGAGACTATCATAATTAATATTTTCAAATATTGCATGCCATAAAAGACTAGATGGAAATTTACCTCGATTTCACTAAGAACTATATGCATATTTTTATGCACGAGAAAATATTCCTTATAGCATTAGTGGTCTTTCCTCCTTTATTCCAGTAATGAAAATGTGATGTCTCGTGCTTTTTTAATCTCATCTTTTCCATCAAAAATATGAATGAAGTGCCCTTGCTAGTGAATGTGAACAAGGGAACCAGAGTTTCTCCATAGTTATGGAAGGAAAAGTACATCATGCAGAAGAAAATCATTAATTCCCTGTTGTTTAAACCTGATGGTCCCAATTCTAGATGGCTTGATACTTGACTTGTTTGCAAAGAAAATTGCTCCATCTACATTGTCACTAATAAGGTCTTAAAAGAATACTTTCCAAAAGGTCATATGGCATGTTGCACCTGTATCAAGCAACCACATATTTCCATGAAGAAAATGAAGTATGAAACAAAACTTCAGTTACTCCAATATTGCAATAGGAAATGATGTAATGAGCATATCCAAGTGTTTTACATTCAGCTGGATATGATCTTTTACCTTTTCCTTATTTGTGTTATTTCTTTATTATTTCCCAAGGTATTTTTCATGTGGATGCATCATGTCCATATATATTACAGTGAATGCAATGGAGATCATATCTTTCTCCTTGATGGTGTTTACCATTCCCTGTTGTAACATTCCCTTCCACCCCCTTGGATTTGTTTGGGCTATGAGAGGTGTTACCTATTTCTTTTGACCCAGCCTCCAAGGTTTTTTATGAAAGTGGGGTCACATGACCTCATGTTCTCAAGGTATATGAAATTTAATTCTGACACTACCATTGTGATCATCTTGTTGAGAACTATTTGACAATATAAAATTTACCTCAATCCGAGTTTTGGAAAAAAAAATTATGCACGTTCAAAATTTTGGCCAATTAAAAGAGGCATCAGGCTAGCGTGACCTTGAAATTTCATCCCTATAGGGCCCATAGTACTTGGTCCATGTTATACTAGCAAGGTTTCTTTTTTGTGTTCTCACCCGCAACACATAACAAGTAACAAAAAACAGGTGGTGGGCAATCTCCACGTGAGAAGGTTTCCCACATTGGAACATTGACTAGGCTAGCCTTTTCATCATCGACATCACCCTTATGAGTTCACAATAGTTGAATCTATGGTAGTGGGTGGTGGCTCGACTATGTGGTTCCATGAATTCGAACCTTTGTTGGGTCAACCTAACTCCTATTAGTTCACGCAATACAAAATTATCGACAACATTGGCGGTGAGCAATGGGTGGTGGCCCAACTATATGGTCCCACAACCAAAACTTCTATTGAATTAGATCCTTAGAATTAGGCCTTACCTCGCTTACTTTGTGACATTATTTGTAACTTCCAAGATTCGAGAGGAGGTTCCACCCCCAATTAATGTCACCTAGGTCATGTCGCCACAAGCCACATCACCTTAAGCCACGTCATACCATGCCATGTCATCTCGATCTCTGGTCCTTAACATTGGTATATCTTACCTCCCTCACGCATGTAAGTTTTGGGGATGATGTTCAATGTCTAAGATAATCTCATCGACATCATACCTATCCACTCAATAGACTCACACAACTATCCGGGGATTCAACATCCCAATGAGGCCCACCCATCACAATTTTTATGGGTGAGGTTCCAATATCAAACCCCTCGACGTTAGGTTTTTATATTACAAATATATATGTATATATATGTTGACTATTCTTCTCCCCATTCCTGACAACCATTAGCACACCAAGTTTCTTGAAATTCCATTTCTTTGGTTGAACAAAATGAAGGGGTAACTGCCATGGACCCCAATTTATTTGTACATTGAGGCATGTGGCTCTGAGGTCTCAAAACATGAATGTTTCAGTGAACAAATTTAATAAAGGGGTGATTGTCTTGAATGTTGAATTTACTATGCTTTTTAGCCTAAGGTCCTAAGGACCTGAAACACCTAGTTTTGTGTGATAACTAGAAACAGAGAATAGGCACCCATGACACCAAAATTACATATTTCTGAGACAAGTGGGCAAGGCCCCAACTAAGAATTATCACAGTTTATCAATGCCACACAAGGAGAAATATACCAAACACTCCAACTCTACTGACGTATTCTTGGTTGGTTAAACATATTCATAAGCATGTGATTTATCAATTAACTCAACATGACACTATTGGAAAACACATTCCATACATTTAGTAAATTCATAGATGTATGAGAGATCACATTTCATACATTCATTTATAATCATAAACACCCAAGATCTTACACCAATCATGAACATAACAAGGAACATCATAGTCCATAATTCAATTATGCATAAGTAATTACACTTATCTTTGTGTTTAAATATGACTGGAAGCTAAATGAGATAATTCAACTCCCCACCCAACCATAGACCAATTTCACTACAAATTTCTTACAGTTTATCACCCTCGATCCAAATCCAAAGTTTGAGGGGATGCTTGCTCAAGGAAATTCACACCAAAGGCTTGGCCACATAACCAGGAGATGAAGTCCATTGTCTTGGTGGTTTAACAATTTCTCTCTAGAAATAAACACAACAATGACTTGCTTACTTATCTGAGTTCAATCACAATGCTTCATCATAATTGTAGATGGGTTATTGCTCAGTTCTGAGAGTCTTAACCCATTGTGTAGGTGGTTTCGTAGTTATCTTTTCGTAACAAGAATTGTAGGGGTCTATAGTCCACTGTATGGGTGGCTTAACAACTCATCCAACAAGCACCAAAATGGTTCAAATTTTATTCTCCAAGTGGTTTAACAACCATACAGCAAGCACCAAGTGTTTTAATAACCATAAAATGATCACCAAGTGGTTTAATAGCCATAAAACAAACACCATAGTGATTTAGTCATCCATTGAGCTTCTCACTAACCACATAGGATTAGATAGACAGTATAGTGGGCTCAAAAACACATTAATATGGGAAATATCACCTAAATCACAAGAGAATCAGGCTAAGTCACAACTCCAGCACTGTTCCTACTCGTTTTCTCTCTAATTATGTTTGTAATTCAGCTGAACATTTCTTCGATTACTCCTCTACTCACAATCTTTTCCAATATCCTTCTCTCAATGTTAACCCTTATCCCCTCTTCCATGGTATGCTTCATGATTTGAGGCCATCGTCTTACCTCAATCCGCAAGGGGATTGGGGACGGGTCTTGTCCTACTCCCACTCTATCCAATCCCATCTAATCATTTTTATAGATATCAATCGTTGGGTTGATCAATTAGGTGTTACGGGAATTCAATAAAATTAATTGGGCTCATCCACGACATGCAACAAGTTCCTGCATCGGGATTTGGATTTGTATTTCCCACTCCCTCAGTCAACCACCATTTCATTTTACATAAAGTTTCATGTGTTCAAAATCAATTGTTTTGGCTATTCATGGATCCCATGTTGGCACTTACCCAATCATATTTACATATATGGGGTGAAATGAAAATGGTTGTTACAAACCCACCCCCTTAAGGGAACATTGTCCTTGATGTTCTATGAAAAGAAAATAAAAACAAATATTGAACTTTATATTTACATCTCTTACATATGTTTATACATTAAACAAAAATGGGTAGAATGCCCTCATTTTATCTACCATCTACCGTGTTGGTTCATCTAGTCCAAAGTGCTTCCATTGCAATTTGACCTAATCTATTACTCAATTTTGGAGCACAATATGCCTCTAATCCAAGATGCAAAGTGGTTCTGGTTGGAATTCTCCCCTGGATTCCACATGTATCATAGAATAGTCAATGACATGATCAGTTTCACGTACATACTTTTTAAGCAAAGAAATTTGAAACATATCACATGATTTCACAATGGATGGTAAGGTTGACTTATAAGCCTCTAGTCCCACTCTTTCCAAAATATGAATGGTCCACAAAACCTGGGTGGAAACTTAGCACGATACCCTATTTTTAGTGATATCTACTATGGTCTAATGCAAAGATATAAATTCTCTCCCACTTGGAATTCTTTGTGCATTCTTTGACATTCCGCATAAATATTTTCTATATATTGGGTTTCCTTCATCTTTTTCCTGATATTGAGCACTTATTTCTCTTCTTCTTTCAACATATTCAATCCAAGAACCAGTTTGTTCACTGAATCATCCTAGCTAATGGGAGTGTTGCATTTTTTGCTATACAATGCCTTGAAAGGGCACATATTTAGTGACTCTTGGTACCCATTGTTTTATGAAAACTCAACCAATGGAATGAAATCTTCCCACCTCTTTGGTTCATGCATGACATACATGCTCAACATGTCCTCTAAACTATGTTCACTCTCTCAGTTTTCCTATATGTATGGGGATGATATGTTGTACTAAAAGTTATTTGGGTCCCAAAATGAGTAGACAATACCTTCCAAAAATTGGAAGTGAAATTGGAATCCAAAATTAAGATGATTTTATTGGGTATGTTGTGCAATCTGAATATTTCCTTCATGAAAATATGAGCTATATCTTTGGCCTTGTGGGTGGACTGGACAACTATAAAGTGAGCTACTTTATTCAACTTGTCCACTACCACCGTAATGGTATCATGTTGCTTGGATTTCCTTAGAAATATTGTGTTGAAATCCATAGAGATGACTTCCCACTTCCACTTAAGAATTGAGATTGGTTGTAGTAATCATGATGGGTTCCTGCATTCCACTTTGACTTGTTGGCATTCTAGGCACCTGGCAATGTAGTCAACAATATCCTTCTTCATTCCTGACAAATAATACATTTTCTTTATGGTTGTTATCATTTGTTAATAACAAGGATGACCATAATATGTTTTCTTATTAATCTCATCCATTATGGGCTTCTTCAAGTCAACTACATAAGCTACATACCATCTATCCTTGAACAACAACATATCATCATTAATGAACTCGTAATTCTTGCTTATTGATCCCTTTGGTTCTTGTTATAATCATTCCTTCACATGCTATAAATGTTCATCATTTATCAATGCATTCTTTTATCCATTATTTGATGTTAACTTCAAAAGTTCTTAATATGGCTTCCAGGTGATCCACTTGTATACTTCTACTAAGTGAATCTACCACTCTGCTCTCCTTACCCTTAATATTCTTGATCTCAAATTCAAACTCATTGATTAGAGCTAACCATCTACCTTGTCTTCCATTTAATTTTGACTAATCAAATAAGTATGTAATCCCTCCATGATCTAATATAAACACAAACTTTCTCCCAAGAAAGTAGTGTCTCCACATATTTATTGCATGCACAATTGTTGCTAATTCTAATTCATGAGTAACATAGTTATTTTCATGTTCATTTAGTTTCCTTGATTCATAACATACTGCATGTCCCTCTTGCATCAACGCTCTACCTAGTCCTTCCTTACAGGCATCTGTGTAGACCAAGAAGTCCATTTTGAGGGTTGTTATCCTAAAAATAGATGCACATGTGATCAATTTATTGAACCGTTTGAAACTTGTTGCACACTCTGATGTCCATTTAAATTTGACTCCTTTTATCTATAATGTTTTAATTGAAATCTCAAATGAACAACTAGTAATGTTCAACCAATCCCATGAATGATCTAACCTCCATGACATTTTTGAAAGTGGGTCACTCCATTGTGGCCTTAATCTTATCGGCATACAAAACCACTCCTTCCTTTGAAATGACATGTCCCAAGTACTAAATTTGTGATTGGAAGAAATCACATTTTCTAAGCTTGGCATACAAATTATATTCCCTCAACAACTGCAAAACTTGTTTCATGTGCTCTTCATACTCTTTTGTATTTTTGAGTAAACCAGGATGTTATCCATGAAAGCCAATACAAACTTGTCCAAAATGGGGTTGAGGACATTGCTCATCAGGCACATAAATGTGGCTAGGGAATTTGTGAGCCCAAATTGCACTGCCACAAATTCATAGTGCCCATAGCTTATCTTGAGCATTGTCTTGTGGATGTCTTTGTCCTTAATTCATGCCTAATGGTATAGAAATATCAAATCTATATTAGAGAACAGTACAACCCATCTCAAACTGATTGAATGGGCCATCAATTATGGGCAGTGGGTACTTGTTTTTCATTATGGATTTATTCATTTGTTAGTAATCAATGCTCATTTGATATAAAGCTTTTGAAACTAGAACTACCTTGGGAATCAACTCAATAGAGAAGTTTATTTCCCTTCTAGGTGGAAATTTTGGTATTTCTTCTATATACACATCACTAAGCTACTCTAAAACAGGGTGATATTTTATTTTATGCATGTTTCTCTCTGCCACACTGGTCACTTGGACCAAATATAAGGCACATCCCTTCCATCTACATTTCTTTATTACCAACACTGAGACATGCTTCCTTACTCCTTGAAGTATTCTTTCTATGCCTTTGTCATTTAGGCATTATAATATCATGTTATCGAAATCCATCTTAGTTCGGTGAGTTTCCATCAAATCCACGCCCAATAATAGCCAATTAAGGGTTGTTGTTGTGGGCATGCAACCTAGCTCTTGGTGGCACAATTCCACCCAATCGACCACTTTCTTCTTGTTCCCTGTGGCTAGTTGGACCAAACATGAGTTTGCATGGGGTTTTCTTTGCAAGTTGCATATCTCTGCAACTTATGGACTGATATAACTAAAATTTAAACATGGATCAATTAAAATTAAATAGGATGGTTGGTGACCATGCTTTTGATTTTGATAACTGAGGCTTGATGATCTACTTTCCTATTTTCCAATGCCACATAAATCCAAGGTGTGCTCTGAGCTACATCGTTCACTTTCGCTGCCTCTTAGACAATATAAAACCTTGTTCACTTTGTTATTGGTGAGGAAAATCCTTTCGTAGATGGTTCTCTCCACCTCTCCAACACTAGAACAATCCTCTCTTCAAATCCTCAACCTCTTCTCTTGTTGTTTTGATAGGCCAAACTCTATTGATAATAGGGATGGTTCGTTGGGAGTCACCCCTAAAAGGATTGGTGAACTTAACATTTTTCCCTTCTTTCTTTTGTCCTAATAATTTTCGTTCTCTTCCTTTAAATTTTTTTTTTACTTCTTCTTCTAGTCCAATTGGAACTAAGCCCTATGCTTGGACTAATCATAACAATACTTATTTTTTTAGATGGTGTCTTCCAACGTCCTTGGCTCATCAAACTCAATCCTATATTGGTACGATTGTGGTAATCCATTGAGGTATTTGTAGATCTTCAAATTATTGTCCTTGATATATGGCACATACCTTAACAACTCCAAATATGTTGGTATAAGAATCTACGGTAAGTTTTCCTAACTTATGTTCATGTAACTCCTTAGTTTTGTTTTCATAGTACCTCTTAGATAGGTAACTACCACGAAAATATTTCTTCAATTTCCTCCATGATAGTTCCTTTTATCTAATTCCCTTGACATTTCTTAACTCTTCCCACCATATGTCAACCTTTCCTTTCAGACTAAATATGGCTACTTTAGCCTTCATGTTTTCAGAGTAGCCATGGACTCTAAAGTATTTTTTCAATCCTAACAGCCATGCCTTTTTCTCTTTAGACTTCTTAATTTCTCCATCAAAGGTAGGGGGATTTGCTTTCTTAAACTCTTCCAACATTAAGCCCTTCTCACATCTCCTTTTCTAGTGGTGTCTTCTGGTTGTAGCAGAATCATCACTGCTTTACTCTCATTATGGGGTGTTGAGTGGGATTTCTTACCTCATTGTGTCTTTATTTGTTGTCTATTCCTTTTTCTTGATTTCTACCTTCTGCCCTATTGGTTTCTAGTCCTGACTTCCATATATCAAATGGAATTTGCTTAGATTTGTGCATGCCTAGAGAGTTGGCACCAATCTCATGTTGCTTTTTCCTTTACATATTTGATAAGATCTGCAAAATAAGTGCATTCACCTATGCTTTCCTTTCTTGTGCTTTGACAATCCTTTCATTATTTTGTTTGCGAACTTCTCAATTCAACTATCAAACTCCTTAGGTCTCTATATAACTAGGGGAATTTTTCTCTGACCTTTTTCCCACTGATTCCTCTTCGTGATGATGATAGGATTTGGGCATGTTTCACTCTACCATTTTGTTTTTCATTCCTTTCTTTCTTGATGGAATTTGTATCTTCTTATGTGTTGTCACACACATATAGTTAGTGAAATTTGGCATGAATATAGTAATTTATCACCGTGGTTTGTTAGCACTTAAGCATGTTGATGTGAATTTGTGCACAAAATCAAAATCCATGTCAATTATACATGCTAGAGCAAAAGACATATCAATATTCTATCAAGGTTAGAAATCACATCAAATACAAACCTAAAATCAACATATGCAATAATTAAATTAATGTATTAAATTTTATCATTTCTGCATAAGCCTCTTCAATTCCAATGTTGAACCTTTGTTCTGATGCCACTTTGTAACATTCCGTCCCACCCCCTTGGATTTTCTTGGGTTGTTGGAGGTGTTACCTATTTTTTTGACTCAACCTCCAAGGTTTGTTATGAATATGGGGTCACATCACCTCATTTTCTCAAGGTCTGTGGAATTTAATTTTGACACTACCATTATGATCAACTCATTGATAGCTTCTAACAATATCAAATTTACCTCAATTTTAGTTCTAGATCAAAAGGTATGCCCGTTCGAAGTTTTGGCCAATTAAAAGAGGCCATTTCATCACATTATCCATGTGGTGCTCTCATGGCCTCCACCAGGCTAACGTGATCCTAGGGTGTCATCCCTGCAAGGCCCATAATAAATGGTCCATGTTATGCTTGCAAGGCCACTCTTCTGCATTCTTTCCCATAGCACATCACAAGTAACAAGCAATAGACAATGAACGCTCTTTAGGTCGGTAGGGTTCCCACACTGAAACCTTAATCAAACTAACCCTTTCATCATTAGCATCGCCCTGATAAGTTCATGACAATCCAATCTATGACAGTGGGTGGTGGCCCAACCATATGGTTGCATGATCTAGAACCCTGGATGGATCACCCTGACTCTTTTTGGTTCATGTAATACAAATTTATTTATGGTTTTAGCGGTGAGAAATGGGAAGTGGCCACACTATGTGGTTCCACAATCGAAACTTGCATCAAATTGTATCCTTAGAATTGAACCTTATCCCATTTTTGTTACAAATTTAATTGTAACAACTAAAGCCACGTTACCCGAAGCCACATCACCTAGGTCGTGTCATCATAGCCCACATCATACCACACCATGGCATCTCAGCCTTGTGTCCTCGACATTAATATTTATCGCCTCCCTTCCGTGCATAATTTTTATGGTCGATGGTTGATGGTTGATATCATCCCATTGACATCATGCCTCTCCACTCAATAGAGTCACAAAAATTTCTGAGGGTCCAGTAACCCAATGATACTAACGTCTCACAATTTCGATGGGGCAAGGTTCTGTCATCGGCCCCTTTATGTCTATTTCTGCCATTATGCACATATAAGTAGATATATGTTGATTGTTCCACTCCTCAATCCTGAAAACCATTAGTACACCATGTTTCTCAAAATTCCATTGCATGGGTTCTACAAAAATAAGGGGTGATTACCCTAAATCCCAATTTCTCTATGCATCAAAGCACATGGCCCCAAGATCCCAAAAATCAAATTTTTAGTGAACAAATTTAACAAAACGGGTGATTATCTCGAATGATAAATCTACTACGTATTTTGGCCCAAGGGCCCAAGGCCTTGAAACCTCTAGTGTTGATCCGGATTTAAACAGGAATGCAATAGATTACAGAGATAACCATAAATACAGAGATGCGATAACCATAAATAAAGATATGCAGCAGAAATAACACTTCATTTTATTAATGGAAAATACCGAAATATGCTTACAACCAGAATTGGAAATAAACTTGCTAAGACGATGGTAGCTTATCTCTGAGAAGAGATGTGCGGCTACATGTCTCTGAACTGTTCCGAACTTGTGTTACAATGAGGCTCGAAGGCCTATTTATTATTGCGAAACAATGGAAAACCCTTCACATTCCAAAACCGACCCTTAGAAGAGGAAACGCCAAATTGTGGGCCCCGTTTTGGGTAAATTGGTACATCAATTTCCCGGGGTCGTAACTTTGGCATACGATCTCCGTTTGACGCGTATGATAGCTCGTTAGAAAGATCTATCCGAGAACTACCGTTGTTGGAACGGGCAACATTGGACCCATGTTGCCCCTGGATTCCCCAAAAAACG
>APFE030588300.1:0-135110 GCA_000404065.3 Pinus taeda
AAATAAAATATAAAATCTATCTATTAAATAAAAGTTAATACAAATACTTAAAACCACTTTTATAAACTTAAAAGCAAATTTTGTTACAAATTATATGCAAAACAATTCATATCCATGAAAATAAGTTACCTCAATTCCAAAACTTGAGTTCCATAATTCTTGTAACATACTCGGTAACCTCACATGTAAGGGAGTTATAATTTTTTACACAAATTACCCACAATTAATTATCCAAATCACAACTCCACATTCCTCATTAACTATTAGATATGATGTTCTTAGAACATAAAGTATGTAAAAGCAGGGAGTTAGAATTTTTTACACAAATTACCCACAAGTAATTATCCAAATCACAACTACACATTCTTCATTAACCATTAGATATTAGATATGATCTTCTTAGAACATAAAGTAAATATCAATAGAGAACAATAAGTAACATAACCATTGTCAACCACTATTGTAGTACAATAACATAAATTGTCTGATGAACCTTGCATCTATTTCCCGCTTTACTTAAACATATTAATTAATCACATACTTGACATTATGATTATCGCATCAAATAAAGAGTCATCATCATCAAGGATTCAATATCATCAACTGACACAATAAGCAATTGCAACATTTAACACTTGAACAATGATATACCCTGGAAACCCCGTAGCGTGAAAACCAGCAAATGTTTAATCTTATTATTAAAAACTCATGAGGGTTTTCACCCCTCACTCAATGGATTATAAGAGATTCCATCCCTTATCAATTGCTATAAAATATTACAATAAAATATCATTAAAGTGTCATAAAACTAGCTAAGGCTATTACATTTTTCATGAAACCCTTTACCTACATATTGCCACTTGCTACTTCCTTGTGGCATGATTGTTCTATCAATGTACGATCCTGCAACTCGTACTCATCTGCATGGACCATTAATTCTTTACCTACCACAATGTTAAACATCACTTTTCTTTGGCGCAAACTGCCATTGTTTCCTGTCATTGTTGTCGTCAACAAGATTTGCCAACAAGATTAGATACAATATTAATCAATCAATAATCAACCTCTAAAAGTGATCTTTAACATCAACTTATGTGCATGAGCAAGCATGACATACTAATTAACTAGTACATATATTCAAGTAAATACTTGTTTTTCTTCCACAATGTTGATTCATACTAATGCATATTTCTCTTTAAGAGATCTAACCCATTAGCACTACTAAAATGTATAACACAATCGCTATACCTTCATACATGTAATAAACTATTGTTCCTATGCTTATGCACATGTGTTCCTTTCACATAGTTATTTTTCGAGAACTCAACATAGTTTCTCTAACATACAAAGAACATATCTCTATATCACAATGACTATTCTTTGTGCATACCATAGCTTATCATAATAGCCCTTCTTTAACGTGTGCAACACATATTCCATTCTCTATAATACTACCATCATTTCATGTAACAAATTACATACTTCTTCCTTAAAGGAAGTCATGATAACCTCATTTCTCTATCTTCCTATATGTAAGTTTCTCATGCTTCCCTTTTCAAGAAATTATTATAGATACCCATATTTATGCTTAAAAATCAAGAAACAATAACAATGTTAACTTAATCCCTTCTGCACCAAAACCAAGAAATCGATCGAACTCACCTAGAAAGACAATCTTTGCAAGAGATTAATATTTTCAAGAAAGTTAACATCGATATTATTTTCAGAGATTCAACATAATACTTTCCCTACATACACACCAAATCATATTTCCAATGTCACAATAGCTACCCTTATGTGCATGCAACATGTGTTTTTACGAACACAATTACTTTTACTTAAATGCACATAATCTCTTCATGAAACAAGTATGGATTCTTGTTCTTGAATGAACAATATTCATATGTCTTTTAAGGAACAAATATTTTTCTTTGTTTTCAAGAGGTCTCTCATAAAGTCATTATTTTCATACATGAAGAATTCACTCTTTTTCTATAAGAAAACTATATTTATGTGTATATAAAACATACGTTATCTTCAAGAAAGTTAGAATGATTATCTATGTGCCTAGAAGCATATCTTTAGCTATTTCTATCATGCATGCAATGCATAACTATTTAACAAGAACTTGGAAATTAGCTAGTATCCCAATGCAATAAAGCATATATCCCTTTTCAATACAATCCAACTTAACTTCTATTTATTTTATACGCATTCTCTTTTCAATTAATGCAATAACTATTGTTTGAATATGTGTTCTCCTGGAGAACTCCTTATCAACGGCTTATGTTTTCATGTGTTGATGAATGTCATATTCCTCTTCTTTACAGTATGCAGATGTATTCATATATGTTCTTTTAAAAATGAAATTTAACACATCACAAAAGTAAAAGGTCTTAGAAGGGTCCTTTGTGACACCCGGACCAGGATCACTGGGCACTATGTATTCCATCGACATTATGGCTTCTTGTCTGTAAACCAATCGAAAGGTTGT
Organism: Pinus taeda; assembly: GCA_000404065.3. Classification (NCBI taxonomy): domain Eukaryota; kingdom Viridiplantae; phylum Streptophyta; class Pinopsida; order Pinales; family Pinaceae; genus Pinus; species Pinus taeda. Next base: position 2,495 of record APFE030588300.1, read on the forward strand.
TTTTCCACACTAGCATGCTTTAGCATTGCCACACTAGCATGCATTAGCATTGCCTAACATACCTTGTCACTCCCTCTTTAACACATCTAGAACACCCTCACACTCTCTATCATACACTCTTATTCATTCATTCCATGCATTTTGACCTAGTGCTCCTTTGTGTTTCCCTAACACTCACTAACACTCCTTAGCATTCATTGGCACACTCTGGCACTTCGTACATCCTGACACGATTCCCTAGCACTCTAGCATGCCTTGGCACTACCTAAATTAAAATATGGCTTTGATGAATTAAAGAAAATTTTGTAGCTAATTGCAGTTGTTAAAATATACTTCTCGAGCTATCTGACAATTAATGAGGATCCTCCCAAGTTGTGTTGGTGGTAAGTGAAGCCTATTTTTTAGCAAGGTGAGTGATACTGAAGTGCACACTCAAGCCCCACAAAAGTAAAATAAACCAACCTATAATCCTTATTCATTATACTAAAGACTTTGAATAGAGCCAATGTAGTTAGACTCTGAAGTACAGTCTGAGTAATGTTGTTGTATGTGTTTTAAGAGAAAAGAAAGACAAGAGCTAAGTTAGTTGAGTAGAGAAAAAGGCTACTAAGAAGATCATAGCGTTGAGAAGTGACCGAGGCTATGTATCAGAATGAGTAAGAGCTATAGCTGAGAGAAATGCATATAAATATGACACCTATAAATATAGTATCAAAGTCATATGAAATATTTAGGTTGGGGCCTACACATCAGAATGACGAAGATTCCATCTATGTTGGTTTATAAAGAATAGCTTGCGGGTTGTTTCCTCTAGCAAGGGGGTGCTTGCAAAATCAAGTGGTTTTTACTTATTGTAAGTTAACTAGATATCCATCAAAGAGGAATTTCAGACTTCTTTCTCATTAGTGCAAGTAAAAATAATATGGATTTGGTGCTTCCTACCAGTTGGGGCTAAAAAAGCACATTATGGAGGTCACACTTCCTAGGGTGCTTACTAAAAACCTGACGCAATCCAAGTGGTGACATTTGATCTACATACTAACAAATGTGATTTATTCCCTTTAAGGGTTTCTGCATAAAAATATGTGTATGCTACTTGTAACACTCCTCCCTTGTGTACTAAATTATTGTAAACCTAAGCTATGTTGAATCTATGTGTGATATCCTCCCTTGGGTTTTAAATGTTGTACACCTAAGCGAAGAAAATCTAGGTGATATGTAATATGAAAAGAAAATGTGTTGTTAAATAAATGAATAAAATTAATCACTTGGAGGGTGGAGCACTAAGCGAGAGAAGATGCTTGCTAAATCCCATGAGGAATGGGATAGGGATGAATCTTTCAAGATAATATTGTAGATGTGATTCTAGATAAGCTTGGATGGATTGGATATCCATTGGATGGATGGGAGATAAATATCCATCAGATATAAAATATTTACGGGAGAGAAAGGCAAGATTTTATGTGGAAAAGAGTGGTGGGAGATAAAGATGAGATTTGCCTGAAAATACCTAGGAAAATGGAAAAATCCATAAAGCGAGATGCTGCTAATGGTAACTAAATCATAAAAGAGGGTATTAAATACCCAGTGCATTGATCAATTGAGGACAGTTGATCCTTGGCAAGATCTTTGGCTAGGAGCCGATAAAATATATAATTTAATATGTATATAACATGTTATTATATGGTCATTATAAAATAAGGATCTCAAATTGATTAAATTATGGTATAACTGTGCATAGTGACTTATGCATGATGGGAGTGTGGAAGCATTGACATTCAAATCCACTCCATATAAAATATTATGATGATATTAAATCACATAAAGACCGATGGGTTTTATGGAGAAATAGATGAGAGGTCCTTATCCAATGAGGATTTAATGATGTTATCATTCTTTCATCATTTGAAGTGAAGAAATTGGTCTAGTAAGGCTCCAAGATTCATCTACTAAATCTGAAGTATGTTCTACCACAATTGGTCAACAATAAAAAGGATCGGTGGAACTAGTTTGTTGAATAACATTTCTCTTACGTGTATAAAAAGGTGGTATGATTTCTATGGCGTATTTATCCCTCTAGCCCCCTTCCTCATATTATGTTTTTGAATAACTTAGGACTTTTGGTGTTTCAAACTCCAAATTATGACCTCCTGCAAAAGTTTTTCATGTGCTCGTCTTAGAGCTCGAAGGTAAAAATTGCCATGATATTGTACTGATTTGGTACTTAGCCTAAATATTGAGTGAAACAATTCCTCGTGCATGGATCATCTTGAATTTTAATAAGTCGGTAATGAGATAGTTTTGTGTAATAAAAAAAAGAGTGTAAAAATATAATCCAAGCACTACAACAAAACAAGCGATTTGCGCAATATTTAGCGCCAGATTTTAGTGCATTTTTTTTGTAATTGTGATGAGCAACCTGGCGCTAAATCTGGCTCTATTGTACAATTTTTAAAGCGTCCTTTTTGCGTCTGATTTTGCATCCTTTTTCACTCTATATTTTGCATCATTTTTTGCACCAAACTATGCATCATTTTTTGCGTCAAATTTTGAATGAAGATTTGCATCTTACTTTATGACAGGTTTTGCTTCTAGTTTTGTGCCGTTTTTTGCATCTATTTTTCATTGTCTTTTGCTTCCTATTTTTTGTCATTCTTTGCTTCCATTTTTGCGCCATCATTTGCATCAAGTTTACACTGTATTTTGCTTCAAATTTAACATCTTTTTCTGCATCCATTTTGTGTCAGTTTTTGCATCTAGTCTTATGCCAGGTTTTGTATCTAGTCTTACACTAGTTTTTGCTTCTATTTTTGCACCAGCTTTGGGGCCTATCTTTGCACCATATGTTGAATTTGATTTAGCACGAAATTTTGCATCCATTTTTGTGCCCATTTTTGAATCTTTTTTTGAACCATTTTTTACGTCTACATTTACGTTTGATTTGTCTCCATTTTTCCCATCTCATTTTGCACCATATTTTGTGTCATTTGTTGCATCCAATTTTGCGTCATTTTTAACACCATTTCTTCCATCCAATGTTACATCATTTTGAGCATCCAAATTTGCATTTATATTTTCATCTTATGTTGAGTCATGTGTTGTGTCGACCTTTTCATCTTATTTTGTGTCTAATGGTACATTCAATTTAGAGACATTTTTTACGTCTACTTTTGTATTTGTTTTTGCACCAAGTTTTGCATCCGATTTTAAGCTATTTTTATGACCATTTTTGCACCATTTTTTGTTTCTACTTATGTGTCCAATGTTGCACCATTATTTACGCCCACTTTTTCATGCAATTTTGCATCTTTTTTTTGTGTCTAGTTTTACATCGTTTTTACCATCCAAATTTGCATCTTTTTCTACCTCATTTTGTGTCCACATTTACATATAATTGTGTGTCTAAGTTTGATCCTAAATTCGCATCTGATTAGGCATCATTTTTTACATCTAATATGGCATCCTTGGTTTCACCTTTTTTCGCCCCATTTTGCATCTTGTTTTATGTCTTTTCTTACATCTTTCTTTGCAACCAAGTTTGCATCCCAAATTTACACCATTATTTGCATCATCATTTGGCATCTTAATTTGTAACATTTTTTGCTTCTTTTTAACACTCAACTTTGCATCTTATTTTACATCTAGTTGTCTATCTTTTTTTGCATCTAATTTGGTGCCCATTTATGTGTACTTGTTTTTCCCCAATTTGATATCCTTTTGTATTCCATGTTTTGTTCTTCTTGAGATGCCGCTAATGGTAACTAAATCATGAAAGAGGGTATTAAATACCCAGTGCATCGATCAATTGAGGACAGTTGATCCTTGGCAAGATCTTCGGCTAGGAGCCGATAAAATATATAATTTACTATGTATATAACATGTTATGATATGGTCCTTATAAAATAAGGATCTCAAATTGATTAAATTATGGTATAACTGTGCATAGTGACTTATGCATGATGGGAGTGTGGAAGCATTGACATTCAAATCCACTCCATATAAAATATTATGATGATATTAAATCACATAAAGACCGATGGGTTTTATGGATAAATAGAAGAGTGGTCCTTATCCAATGAGGATTTAATGATGTTATCATTCTTTCATCATTTGAAGTGAAGAAACTGGTCTAGTAAGGCTGCAAGATTCATGTACTAAATCTGAAGTATGTTCTACCAGAATCGGTCAACAATAAAAAGGATCGGTGCAACTAGTTTGTTGAATAACATTTCTCTTACGTGTATAAAAATGTGGTATGATTTCGATGGTGTATTTATCCCTCTAGCCCCCTTCCTCATATTATGTTGTTGACGAACTTAGGAATTTTGGTGTTTCAAACTCCAAATTATGACCTCCTGTAAAAAGTTTTCATGTGCTCGTTTTAGTGATCGAAGGCAAAAATTGCCACGATATTCGACTGATTCGGTACTTAGCTTAAATATCGGGTGAAACATGGGGAGTCTCCATTAATGGAGAACCAATGTTCTTTTGAAGCTACATTCTGACAAGCCCACAGGAAGATCTAGGAGAGATCGACGACTTTGATATCAATCATAGTATAAGAGGGGTAGAGATGTAAATTGAGAAGGGGGTGAGGCACTGAAACTCTTAGTTTACAATCCGGCCTATTAAAATACTACAGGGAAAATCCACATGGCTCGTCATATCAAGCTCATCCCTTGTGACCCGCCGCCTGGGGAGTTGATAATTTTCCCGACTAGGGATGAGAAAAGTAGTGAAAGCCGAGAAAGCAGTGATTATTTCTATTAGAAGTTTTCACAAATGGAATGATGGCCGGCGGGTAAGGCAATAGCACCATCCAAATATTAGAAATGAGAGAAATCCCAAACACGGTTATAAACAATAAAAAAGTTGCATGTATGTTTACGCTATTGCAAATATGAAGGCATGGGAAAGTTGTCGTATATTTTTTTCAGAGAAAACCATGGTTGTAAGTTTAAGGAATGCATCCAAGCAATAGCACTATTAAAAGCCAAATTTCTGGTTTACTGATCTAGAAATGTGATCCACAGACATGTTGATAAAAGCTATCACATAACACACTGTTATTCTAAATAAAGATATGGATAGGATGAGGATCTAGATTAATGGAGTAAGACATGTCTATAATCCTTATCTAACCACTATGACATATAAACCTTGCTAACATGGGTGGTGGCTTTTATTGTTATTTAAAGAGGAAAGAGTGGATAAGCTATAAGATTTCTAAGTCATGCAAATAACCAAATTGAGAAAAAGGTTACTATAAAAGAAACACCCTCTCTATAAAGATGATTCACTAAAAGCTCAATCATGCATCCTTCTCCTTTTTCCTTTGTGTGGTTCCTCCACTTCTTATAGCCAAATTTCAAATTCATTAATAAAAAAGGAAGAGTATAGGGTTCAATAGTAGTAGTATTTTTAGTTATTATTGTCACTTCCACCATCATGCCTGTTCTTGGAAAGGGAGACATTGGCTTCCACTGTCCTCCAAGCGGAGGGTTCATCATGTCTAGATGAAGAAATGAGGCTAGAGGCCAGCGATGCGCAATTGAAGGAAGGGCGGAGGCAACATCCATTTTTGGTTGGCTTATAATATTTGACAAGGAGTGAATGTAAATATGGCATGAATATTTACTTCATTTAAACTTGAACCAGTTGATTCCCTGGGTATTTGAAATTTCAAGGACGTGAAATTCAAATTTCTTATTCACCTTTCGCTAGATGAAAAATTTCCTAATTGTGGCTCATAATCTACTAAATCTTTCCTCTGATCTTACCTCTTATTTATTTTGATAAACTTGGTAGCAATGAATGCCTGTGATAATGGATCTATATGTTTCATATATAAAGGAAATTAGTTTTAAATTATAGTAGATTTACTGATGTTCTCCACCATTCTGTTTAGTTACTACTTGCATGAAAAATGTTGTGTGGTTACTTCTAACCCTTTTAAATTGTTAAATCATTTAGCTCATATACGTAAATGTGGTGTTATCTATAACCACAGGAATGACTTGCATGTACCAATTATACATGAGTATATTTATCTAGGCAATCGTCCAAGTCTTCAAGGCAAGTGCGCATGAGAAATGCGCACTTCCTTCCTTGTGTGCAGTTTCCACTTGTGTTGTGAAGATATGCAATGATCTTCGTTGGTGAAATGATCTCACACGCTCACTTGTTTATAGGTTCCAAGCGTGGTTGTCTGTGGGGGTGATCGCCCCTTGGCCGACCCCTAATTCCGCCACAAACGCGCCCTAAAACCTTATCATGGCTATCGGCCTTGCCATATGCAAGCCTCTCCTCACACCATATAAGTTTGCTCAATGCTCGGTCATATTTCCAAGTCGCTCGCTTATCGTTGCAAACTTGTTCAGAGTAATGTCGCATTTTGTGCGATGGAGCCATCGCACGCCCGTTCGGCACGCGCCCATCGTGTGCGCCCGCTCGGTCGCCCAACAAACTTTGATAACCTTAAAGTTAAATCGGCGCCGATAGTAACTACAATAGTCAACTGAAGATTATTTACAGTCAACTGTACTCTATCTAAGAGAGAACTGAGGATTATTACAATTATAGATGGCAATTAAGTTGCGAACAACGATATTTATAGTATAGTTCAGATTCATAATTAACTGTGAACTCCATCGAATAACGGATACGTTACGTGATGTCGTTAGAATCCAAAGAGATTGAATGAAGTTAAAATGTACAACCCATTGCCCACCATGCAATTAGAGATTGGATTTGAAGCTCAGTCCCACTATGCAATCCATTGTTCCTTATGCAATGAGAGATTGGATTGGATGAGACATTGAAGCTCAGCCCCACTATGCAATTAGATGATACAATCCATTGCCATGAGTTGTAAGCACCCTACAATCGAGTTGTTGTTGTAGAGACATTAATGAGAGGTTGGATTTGAAGCTCAGCCCACTCAGTCCCACAGTCGGAGTCTTCATTGCAAAGCTCAATGGAACGCTTTATGGTGAAGCCATGATGAGCTTGGCTGTGAAGAATCCGAATGTGGCAGTGAGGACGCAGATCAAGCACTAACTGCATGGAGTAATATTTTGAAAGCTTATTATGCCAAAACAATGGGCAGAATTGGACTTTTTTATATGAGTTGTGTGTATTTTGCATAAGACCGTAGAATTTGAACACTAAATCTAATTGAGAGTTGCAAGAAGAGTAGTCCTCCAGGCGACCTTTTAATTATTTATTATGAGTTAATGAAGTGATTTAATATTAATTATTATGAGTTAATAGAGTGATTTAGTATTTAAGCGATTTAATCTTAACGTTGTTAATTTAATGCTGTTAAGTATAGTTTAACAATTTGTTTTCATAAATTTTAAAATTTGTTAAATCTTAAATAATGTTTTTGTTTTTAACATTGAGTTTATATAATGTTTTTATTTTCTTGATCACAAGAATAGATAGTGTTTGATTTATAAGGGAATATAACTTTATATTTATGAAGATGGTAGAATTGAAAATTGTATTTTTGATTTTAGAATGAGGGTCACTTTTATAATGGAGTGTTGTATACTTTTTTTTTTGAATTGTGATGAGACAAGAAGTTAGATTTTATTTGGTGAAAGTATTTCATTTCTATCACCTTAAGTGATAGGTTTGTGTTTGTGGATTTATTATTGGATGGAGGATATGTTATTGAATTTTCCATCCAATTGTGTATACTTTGAGTTTCATGTTTTATATATATATATATATATATTATTGGAGATATGTTATTATTTTCCATCAATTGTGTATATTTGATTTATATATATATATATATATATATAACTCAATCTTCATTCATTTGACAAGTGTTAAATTTGAATATCTTGGTTTTTTTTTTGCTTTGAAACATGGAGACTTCATATATGCATAAGTATAAAAACAATTGAGGAAAAAAATGAATAATACAAACTATATGTTGTTTTATTTTATTTTAAAATTGTATATTGAATTCTAAATTAGATATTGGAACAATATTATTTTGAATAAGTGTAATTAAAAATATCACAGTGTTTCTTAAAAATTATTTTTTACTATATATTAAAATTTACAAGTTAAATATAGATTTCACTTGAAAATTTAAAAAACGAATCTTTTAATATAGTTAATGAAAAATATTTTTAACACATCATATAATCTTAACTATAATAGTTTATGACAATTTCTTATATTTAAGAGTAAATGAATTCATGAATCAATTTTTCATAATTTCGTCATAATATTTTAATTAAAAACAACATTTTTTTATTCTTAAAATTTTTGACTTATTTTTAATATAGTAATTAACAAAAAAACAATAAATTCATAAAATTGCAATGTTTATCAACTAGTCATATAATTAAATAGTTACACCAACTCCTTATTTATAATGTATCATAAACATATATTTATTATTACTATTTTTTGATAAATATATATTTATTATTAGGGTTTTTTTGTTGCCACGGGAACATCCCCACCATTACACCTTATACCCTATACAACCACTAAGCAGAGTATTCACGTTAGATTGCAAGCCATACACCTTACATGCAATCTTAAGAGGTCTCCCACCACCGATTAGAAGCATTGACAATACACCTAGCCTTCCTACTTATGTACAACATTATGGACATTCCTACACACTGAACCCACTTTTTTTCATAATAATGAGTTGATGCCACTAATATGAAGACCTACAGGCTACTAGTGTCAGTATCATTCCTACCTGACATACTCCGCTTGGTCCCCCTGAGGGAATATATAGAGCGCTCACCTGAGTGAGCGAAGGTGAGGGGGACCTCTCCTGACGATAGGAAGGTGAAGCTAACACATATAATCGAATTCGTGCTTGGTAGTGTCAATCAACTCATTCAAGTACCCAAGCCCTCCATATGCAACCTTCTTTCTCTCACCTCCCTCACTCGAACCTTTCCCTCACCCGATAAAGCACTCGTTAGATTGATAAGTGACCATCGATCCTTGGCCTAGGGGTGGTTTCTAGAAAGCTGTATGGGCGAGTCAGTCTTGGGTGGTCCCCGTACTCGGCCGAAGTAAGTTAGTAGATTCGTGCTGGTTATTCGGGGCAATGAGCAGCCGCGGTTTAAGCACAAAAAAATATGCGTTTTTTGCTGGGTTGGACAGGGATGATATCAAGGAACCCGGGGTTGCTACCTAGAGACTAATAAAATGACAGTTTTTGATCGACATGTCTTGACCTGTCGAATAAGCTTCGAGATTTTTTTGTCAAATAAAATATAAAATCTATCTATTAAATAAAAGTTAATACAAATTTAAAATATAACAAATTATTTAAATACTTAAAACCACTTTTATAAACTTAAAAGCAAATTTTATCACAAATTATATGCAAAACAATTCATATCCATGAAAATAAGTTACCTCAATTCCAAAACTTGAGTTCCATAATTCTTGTAACATACCCGGTAACCTCACATGTAAGGGAGTTAGAATTTTTTACACAAATTACCCAACATTAATTATCCAAATCACAACTCCACATTCCTCATTAACTATTAGATATGATGTTCTTAGGACATAAAGTATGTAAAAGCAGGGAGTTAGAATTTTTTACAAAAATTACCCACAAGTAATTATCCAGATCACAACTACACATTCCTCATTAACCATTAGATATTAGATATGATCTTCTTAGAACATAAAGTAAATATCAATAGAGAACAGTAAGTAACATAACCATTGTTAACCACTATTGTAGTACAATAACATAAATTGTCTGATGAACCTTGCATCTATTTCCTGCTTTCCTTAAACATATTAATAAATCAAATACTTGACATTATGATTATCACATCAAATAAAGAGTCATCATCATCAAGGATTCAGTATCATCAACTGACACAATAAGCAATCGCAACATTGAACACTTGAACACTGATATACCCTGGAAACACCATAGCATGAAAACCAGCAAATGTTTAATCTTATTATTAAACACTCATGAGGGTTTTCACCCCTCACTCAATGGATTATAAGGGATTCCATCCCTTATCCATTTCTATAAAATATTACAATAAAATATCATTAAAGTGTCATAAAACTAGCTAAGGCTATTACATTTTTCATGAAACCCTTTACCTACATATTGCCACTTGCTATATCCTTGTGGTGTGATTGTTCTATCAATGGACGATCCTGCAACTCGTACTCATCAGCATGGACCATTAATTCTTTACCTACCACAATGTTAAACATCAGTTTTCTTTGGCACAAACTGCCATTGTTTCCTGTCATTGTTGTCGTCAACAAGCTTTGGCAACAAGATTAGATACAATATTAATCAATCAATAATCAACCTCGAAAAGTGAAATTTAACATCAACTTATGTGCATGAGAAAGCATGACACACTAATTAACTAGTACATATATTCAAGTAAATACCTGTTTTACTTCCACAATGTTTATTCACACTAATGCATATTTCTCTTTAAGAGATCTAACCCATTAGCACTACTAAAATGTATAACACAATCGTTATACCTTCATACATGTAATAAACTATTGTTTCTATGTTTATGCACATGTGCTCCTTTCACATAGTTATTTTTTGAGAACTCAACATAGTTTCTCTAACATACAAAGAACATATCCCTATATCACAATGACTATTCTTTGTGCATATCAAAGCTTATCGTAATAGCCCTTCTTTAATGTGTGCAACACATATTCCCTTCTCTATAATACTACCATCATTTCATGTAACAAATTACATACTTCTTCCTTAAGGGAAGTCAGTATAACCTCATTTCTCTATCTTCCTATACGTAAGTTTCTCATGCTTCCATTTTCAAGAAATTATTATAGATACCTATGTTTATGCTTAAAAATCAAGAAACAATAACAATGTTAACTTAATCCCTTATGCACCAAAATCAAGAAATCGATCCAACTCACCTAGCAAGACAATCTTTTCAAGAGATTAATATTTTCAAGAAAGTTAACATCGATATTATTTTCAGAGATTCAACATAATACTTTCCCTACATACACACCAAATCATATTTCCAATGTCACAATAGCTACCCTTATGTTCATGCAACATGTGTTTTTCCGAACACAATTACTTTTACTTCAATGCACATAATCTCTTCATGAAACAAGTATGGATTCTAGTTCTTGCATGAACACTATTCATATGTGTCTTTTAAGGAAAGAATATTTTTCTTTGTTTTCAAGAGATCTCTCGTAAAGTCATTATTTTCATACATGAAGAATTCACTCTTTTTCTAAAAGAAAACTATCTTTATGTGTATATAAAACATACGTTATCTTCAAGAAAGTTAGAATGATTGTCTATGTGCCTAGAAGCATATCATTAACTATTTCTATCATGCATGCAATGCATAACTATTTCACAAGAACTTCGAAATTAGCTAGTATCCCAATGCGATAAAGCATATATCCCTTTTCAATAAAATCAAACTTAACTTCTATTTATTTTATATGCATTCTCTTTTCAATAAATGCAATAACTATTGTTTGAATATGTGTTCTCCTGGAGAAATCCTTATCAACGGCTTATGTTTTCATGTGTTGATGAATGTCATATTCCTCTTCTTTACAGTATGCAGATGTATTCATTTATGTTCTTTTAAAAATGCAATTTAACACATCATAGAAGTAAAAGGTCTTAGGAGGGTCCTTTGTGACACCCGGACCAGGATCACTGGGCACTATGTATTCCATCGACATTACGACTTCTTGTCTGTAAACCAATGAAAAGGGTGTTTTTCCACACTAGCATGCATTAGCATTTCCACACTAGCATGCGTTAGCATTGCCTAACATACCTTGTGACTCCCTCCTTAACACACCTAGAACTCGCTCAGACTATCTATCATACACTCTTATTCAATCATTCCATGCATTTTTACCTAGTGCTCCTTTGTGTTTCCCTAACACTCACTAACACTCCTTAGCATTCATTGGCACACTTTGGCACTTGGTACATCCTGGCACGATTCCCTAGCAATCTAGCATGCCTGGCACTACCTAGAATGCCTTATCACTCCCTCCTTACCAAAATTGGTAATTTCTAACACTCCTTATCACACACTCTTGTTCATTCATTTCCAAGCAATTGAAACTAGTGCTCCCTTGTGTTTCCTACCATTCCCTAGCACTCCCTATAATGCATTGGCACCACACCCTAGCACCTTGCACAACTTTCCATGCCTTATCACTTGGCATGTCATGTCATGCCTAACATGCCTTGTGTCTGTCTATCATGTGTTCACACTTCTTAGCATTGCCAGGCACATGTTGACACTCCCTAGTTGTTATGCCCTTATAGATAGACTTACGTTTTTTGAAACTTGGTAAACCAACCAGGTCATTGAAAAAATAATGTTGTGCCTAGTCCAAGGATTATGTGAAAGCAATTTTATATCCATCAAATTAAATTACCTTAGTTTCAAAACATGATTTCCATAATTTTGTTGTACATATACTTCGTCGATAACATTAAGGTCTTTACATTAAGCTAGAGTTAATTATGTAGTTCTGCACCATAAATTTTAAAACACTCGAGGATAAGAGAACTTGTTGTTTGCACGTCATAAGCAATATAGATGATATGTTGAACAAACACTCGATTATTGTTGCAATGGTTGAGCCTAGTCAAAAGTAACATTTACAAAGAGGAGAAGTTATAGGTTAATTTCCCATAGTGTTTGGTGTTTAAAAACTACAAAAGAATAGATCAATTGATGAACATGAAATGATGGAGTCTTGGAACATTCAAGAGGAATCCTTTCTAGGAATATTAAATGTGATTCAATGTTGATCGTAATTCAACTGCACACACTATGAAATATCGGACATATCATGGAAATGATTGGTGATACCATTATTGAGTTAGATTTATCTCATTGAGTCTTGGTACATTTGAAAGGAATCCTTTCTAAGAGTATTAAATGTGATTTCATTTTTCTGGCAATTCAAATGCATAAACTGTGAAAGATGAGACATGTCATGGAAATGGATGGTGATCCCATTATTAAGTGAGATCTCTCTCATGGAAGATCATAGATTTAAATAAAGTGAAAAATATGGCTTTGATGAATTAAAGACAATTTTGTAGCTAATTGCAGTTGTTATAATATACTTATCGAGCTATGTAACAATTAATGAGGATCTTCCCAAGTTTTGTAGGTGGTAAATGAAGCCTATTTTTTAGCAAGGTGAGTGATACTGAAGTGCACAATCAAGCCCCACAAAAGTAAAATAAACCAACATATAATCCTTATTCATTATACTAAAGACTTTGAATAGAGCCAATGTAGTTTGACTCTGAAGTACGGTCTGGGTAATGTTGTTGTATGTGTTTTAAGAGAAAAGAAAGATAAGCGCTAAGTTAGTTGAGTAGAGAAAAAGGCTACTAAGGAGATCATAGCGTTAAGAACTGACCGAGGCTATGTATGAGAATGAGTAAATGCTATAGCTGAGAGAAATGCATATAAATATGACACCTAAAAATATAGTATCAAAGTCACATGAAATATTTAGGTTGGGGCCTACACATTGGAATGTTGAAGATTCCATCTATGTTGGTTTATAAAGAATATCTTGCGGGTTGTTTCCTCTAGCAAGTGGGTGCTTGCAAAATCAAGTGGTTTGTACTTATTGTAAGTTAACTAGATATCCATCAAAGGGGAATTTGGCACTTCTTTCTCATTGGTGCAAGTAAAAATTATATGGATTTGGTGCTTCCTACCAGTTGGGGCGAACAAAGCACATTATGGAGGTCACACTTCCTAGGGTGCTTACTAAAAGCTTGATGCAATCAAATTGGTGACATTTGATCTACATACTAACAAATTTCATTTATTCCCTTTAACGGTTTCTGCATAAAAATATATGTATGCTACTTGTAACACTCCTCCCTTGTGTACTAAATTGTTGTAAACCTAAGCGAAGGAAATATAGGTGATATGTAATATGAAAAGAAAATTCGTTGTTAAATAAATTAATAAAATAAATCACTTGGGGGGTAGAGCACCAAGTGAGAGAAGATGCTTGCTAAATCCCATGAGGAATGGGATAGGGATGAATCTTTCAAGATAATATTCTAGATGTGATTCTAGATAAGCTTGGATGGATTGGATATCCATTGGATGGATGGGAGATAAATATCCATCAGATATAAAATATTTGCGGGAGAGAAAGGCATGATTTTATGTGGAAAAGAGTGGTGGGAGATAAAGATGAGATTTGCCAGAAAATACCTAGGAAAATGGAAAAATCCAGAAAGCGAGATGTGGCTAATAGTAACTAAATCATGAAAGAGGGTATTAAATACCCAGTGCATCGATCAATTGAGGACATTTGATCCTTGGAAAGATATTCGGCTAGCAACCGATAAAATATATAATTTACTATGTATATAACATGTTATTTTATGGTCCTTATAAAATAAGGATCTCAAATTGACTAAATTATGGTATAACTGTGCATAGTGACTTATGCATGATGGGAGTGTGGAAGCATTGACATTCAAATCCTCTCCATATAAAATATTATGATGATATTAAATCACATAAAGACCGATGGGTTTTATGGATAAATAGAAGAGCGGTCCTTATCCAATGAGGATTTAATGATGTTATCATTCTTTCATCATTTGAAGTGAAGAAACTGGTCTAGTAAGGCTCCAAGAATCATGTAATAAATTTGAAGTATGTTCTACCACAATTGGTCAACAATAAAAGGGATCGGTGGAACTAGTTTGTTGAATAACATTTCTCTTACGTGTATAAAAATGTGGTATGAGTTTGATGGCGTATTTATCCCTCTAGCCCCCTTCCTCATATTATGTTGTTGAAGAACTTAGGACTTTTGGTGTTTCAAAATCCAAATTATCACCACCTGCAAAAGTTTTTCATGTGCTTGTCTTAGAGCTCGAAGGTAAAAATTGCCGTGATATTGGACTGATTTGGTACTTAGCCTAAATATCGGGTGAAACAATTCCTCGCGCATGGATCATCTTGACTTTTAATAAGCCGGTAACGAGCCAGTTTTGTTTAATGAAGAAAAGAGTGTAAAAATATAATCAAAGTGCACATAAAATGTGTATTGGATATGGGGAGTCTCCATTAGTGGAGAACCAATGTTCTTTTGAAGCTAGATTATGACAAGCCCACAGGAAGATCTAGGAGAGATTGACGACTTTGATATCAATCATAGTATAAGAGGGGTAGAGATGTAAATTGAGAAGGGGGTGAGGCACTCGAACTCTTAGTTCACAATCTGGCCTATTAAACTACTACAGGGAAAATCCACATGGCTCATTGTATCAAGCTCATCCCTTGTGACCCGCCGCTTGGGGTGTTGATAATTGTCCCGACTAGGCATGAGAAAAGTAGCGAAAGCCGAGAAAGCAGTGATTATTTCAATTAGAAGTTTTCACAAATGGAATGATGGCCAACGGGTAAGGCAATAGCACCATCCAAATATTAGAAAGGAGAGAAATCCCAAACACTATTATAAAAAATAAAAAAGTTGCATTTATTTTTACGTTACTGCAAATA
Source organism: Pinus taeda (assembly GCA_000404065.3). NCBI lineage: Eukaryota > Viridiplantae > Streptophyta > Pinopsida > Pinales > Pinaceae > Pinus > Pinus taeda. The sequence goes on from APFE030588300.1 coordinate 18,070, forward strand.
TGAAGGCATGGGAAAGTTGTCGTATATTTATTCAGAGAAAACCATGGTTGTAAGTTTAAGGAATGCATCCAAGCAATAGCACTATTAAAAGTCAACTTTCTAGTTTACGGATCTAGAAATGTGATCTACCGACATGTTGATAAAAGCTATCAAATAACACCGTGTTATTCTAAATAAAGATATGGATAGGATGAGGATCTAGATTAATGGAGTAAGACATGTCTATAATCCTTATCTAACCACTATGACAAATAAACCTTGCTAACATGGGCGGTGGCTTTTATTGTTATTTAAAGAGGAAAGAGTGGATAAGCTACAAGATTTCTAAGTCATGCCAATAACCAAATTGAGAAAAAGGTTACTATAAAAGCGACACCCTCTCAATAAAGATGATTCACTGCAAGCTCAATCATGCATCCTTCTCCTTCTTCCTTTGTGTGGTTCCTCCACTTCTTATAGCCAAATTTCAAATTCATTAATAAAAAAGGAAGAGTATAGGGTTCAAGAGTAGCAGTATTTTTAGTTATTATTGTCACTTCCACCATCATGCATGTTCTTGGCAAGGGGGACATTGGCTTCCACTGTCCTCCAAGCGGAGGTTTTATCATGTCTAGATGAAGAAATGAGGCCAAAGGCCAACGGTGCGCTATTGAAGGAAGGGCGAAGGAAAGATCCAATTTTGGTTGGCTTATAATGTTAGACAAGGAGTGAATGTAAATATGGCATGAATATTTACTTCATTTAAAATTGAACTAGTTGGTTCCCTGGGTATTTGAAATTTCAAGGACGTGAAATTCAAATTTCTTATTCCCTACATACACACCAAATCATATTTCCAATGTCACAATAGCTACCCTTATGTGCATGCAACATGTGTTTTCCCGAACACAATTACTTTTACTTCAACGCACATAATCTCTTCATGAAACAAGTATGGATTCTTGTTCTTGCATGAACACTATTCATATGTGTCTTTTAAGGAAAGAATATTTTTCTTTGTTTTCAAGAGATCTCTCATAAAGTCATTATTTTCATACATGAAGAATTCACTCTTTTTCTAAAAGAAAACTATCTTTATGTGTATATAAAACATGTGTTATCTTCAAGAAAGTTAGAATGATTATCTATGTGCCTAGAAGCATATCATTAACTATTTCTATCATGCATGCAATGCATAACTATTTCACAAGAACTTCGAAATTAGCTAGTATCCCAATGCGATAAAGCATATATCCCTTTTCAATAAAATCAAACTTAACTTCTATTTATTTTATATGCATTCTCTTTTCAATAAATGCAATAACTATTGTTTGAATATGTGTTCTCCTGGAGAACTCCTTATCAACGGCTTATGTTTTCATGTGTTGATGAATGTCATATTCCTCTTCTTTACAGTATGCAGATGTATTCATTTATGTTCTTTTAAAATTGCAATTTAACACATCATAGAAGTAAAACGTCTTAGAGGGGTCCTTTGTGACACTCAGACCAGGATCACTGGGCACTATGTATTCCATCGACATTACGACTTCTAGTTTCTAAACCAATCAAAAGGGTTATTTTCCACACTAGCACGCATTAGCATTGCCACACTAGTATGCGTTAGCATTGCGTAACATACCTTGTCACTCCCTCCTTAACACACCTAGAACTCGCTCACACTCTATATTATACACTCTTATTCAATCATTCCATGCATTTTGACCTAGTGCTCCTTTGTGTTTCCCTAACACTCACTAACACTCCTTAGCATTCATTGGCACACTTTGGCACTTGGTACATCCTGGCACGATTCCCTAGCACTCTAGCATGCCTTGGCACTACCTAGCATGCCTTATCACTCCCTCCTTACCACAATTGGAACTTTCTAACACTCCTTATCACACACTCTTGTTCATTCATTTCCATGCAATTGAAACTAGTGCTCCCTTGTGTTTCCTACCATTCCCTAGCACTCCCTATAATGCATTGGCACCACACCCTAGCACCTGGCACAACTTTCCATGCCTTAGCACTTGGCATGTCATGACATGCCTAACATGCCTCTTGTCTGTCTATCATGTGTTCACACTTCTTAGCATTCCCAGGCACATGTTGACACTCCCTAGTTGTTATGCCCTTATAGATAGACTTACATTTTTTGCAACTTGATAAACCAACCAGGTCTTTGAAAAAATAATGTTGTGCCTAGTCCAAGGATTATGTGAAAGCAATTTTATATCCATCAAATTAAATTACCTTGGTTTCAAAACATGTTTCCATAATTTTGTTGTACATATACTTCGTCGTTAACATTAAGGTCTTTACATTAAGCTAGAGTTAATTGTGTAGTTCTGCACCATAAATTTTAAAACACTCGAGGATAAGAGAACTTGTTGTTTGCATGTCATAAGAAATATAGATGATATGTTGAACAAACACTCGATCATTGTTGCAATGGTTGAGCCTAGTCAAAAGTAACATTTACCAAGAGGAGAAGTTATAGGTTAATTTCCCATAGTGTTTGGTGTTTAACAACTACAAAAGAATAGATCAATTGATGCACATGAAATGATGGAGTCTTGGAACATTCAAGAGGAATCCTTTCTAGGAATATTAAATGTGATTCAATGTTGATCGTAATTCAGCTGCAGACACTATGAAATATCGGACGTCTGATGGAAATGATTGGTGATCCCATTATTGAGTTAGATTTATCTCATTGAGTCTTGGTACATTTGAAATAAATCCTTTCTAAGAGTATTAAATGTGATTTCATTTTTCTGGCAATTCAAATCCATAAACTGTGAAAGATGAGACATGTCATGGAAATGGATGGTGATCCCATTATTAAGTGAGATCTATCTCATGGAAGATCATAGATTTAAATAAAGTGAAAAATATTGCTTTGAGGAATTAAAGACAAATTTGTAGCTAATTGCAGTTGTTATAATATACTTCTCGAGCTATGTGACAATTAATGAGGATCCTCCCAAGTTTTGTAGGTGGTAAATGAAGCCTATTTTTTAGCAAGGTGAGTGATACTGAAGTGCAGACTCAAGCCCCACAAAAGTAAAATAAACCAACATATAATCCTTATTCATTATACTAAAGACTTTGAATAGAGCCAATGTAGTTAGACTCTGAAGTACGGTCTGGGTAATGTTGTTGTATATGTTTTAAGAGAAAAGAAAGACAAGAGCTAAGTTAGTTTAGTAGAGAAAAAGGCTACTAAGGAGATCATAGCGTTAAGAACTGACCGAGGCTATGTATGAGAATGAGTAAGAGCTATAGTTGAGAGAAATGCATATAAATATGACACCTATAAATATAGTATCAAAGTCATATGAAATATTTAGGTTGGGGCCTACACATTGGAATGTTGAAGATTCCATCTATGTTGGTTTATAAAGAATAGGTTGCGGTGTGTTTCCTCTAGCAAGTGGGTGCTTGCAAAATCAAGTGGTTTGTACTTATTGTAAGTTAACTAGATATCCATCAAAGAGGAATTTGGCACTTCTTTCTCGTTGGTGCAAGTAAAAATAATATGGATTTGGTGCTTCCTACCAGTTGGGGCGAACAAAGCACATTATGGAGGTCACACTTCCTAGGGTGCTTACTAAAAACTTGATGCAATCCAAGTGGTGACATTTGATCTACATACTAACAAATGTGATTTATTCCCTTTAAGGGTTTATGCGTAAAAATATGTGTATGCTACTTGTAACACTCCTCCCTTGTGTACTAAATTATTGTAAACCTAAGCTAAGTTAAATCTACGTGTGATATCCTCGCTTGGGTTTTAAATGTTGTAAACCTAAGCGAAGGAAATATAGGTGATATGTAATATGAAAAGGAAATTCGTTGTTAAATAAATTAATAAAATGAATCACTTGGGGGGTAGAGCACCAAGCGAGAGAAGATGCTTGCTAAATCCCATGAGGAATGGGATAGGGATGAATCTTTCAAGATAATATTCTAGATGTGATTCTAGATAAGCTTGGATGGATTGGGTATCTGTTAAAATTGGCAACTAGGGCCAAACTCCATGTGGGTCAGCTTATTTATGACAGCTGATATTTTTATTGGATCCCTCTCATTGAGAGGTGTAGGATTGATCTAAAGATCATCCGATTCCGATAAGTATTTATGGAGATATGAATTTATTTTGTTTATATAATTATTATCAAGCCGACCAGCACTTATCTAGGTTCTAGAAGCCCAATAGACGTGTCTATTCATCATCTTCGTTTTAGTATAAATAGAAGAGGATTTGAAGTCATTTGTGCACACATTCTTGATGTGATCTCCTCTCCAAGTATTGGATTTTTGGAGAAGGAGAGTCACAAAAAAGAATTCGTTGACCTTGTTGTATGATGCCCTAGCTGATCCATCTTGTGCAACAAACTCAAGGATAAGGGTTCGGATTTCTCTGCCTAGGCGCAGCAAGCCAAGGAGAGGACAGCAAAGGACTGGGAGGCTGTATAAGGAGGCCGAGGAGCTGTCTAGAGGGCCGCAGCCCTGATCTTGGAGGCCGAGGGGCAGGGGGACTGTTTTAGGGCTGTTTGGGTGGAGGAATAGCCCTTGGAAGAGCTGCCACAGTCAAGAGGAAGCTTGCTGTAGCAAGTCACAATGGAAAAGAGGAGGCCGAAGGGTTGAATGGGGTTGGAACAGCCCAGCATTGCAGCCAAGGCTCTCCTCCCCTCTTAGAAGAGCAAGCCGCAGTAAAAGGAGGGCTATTCTGGCCATATTTAAAGACTGTTAGGACTGCTGTTGGAGTGCCCTAACCGGTCCAGCAGTGCAGCAAACTGAATGCCCTAAAACAGTGAACAGATGCATGTTTATTGGAGCAGCATTTGATGCTTGTTGGGTCAAAGAAGTTGACCTGTTTGGATCAGACTTATTGCAGCCTGTTGATGCCGTGTGGAGGACCTTCCATGGTGGTGAAGTGTTCATCTTAGGATCAGAACTGACAGTGTAGTATTGAGCATCTTTGGACTGTTTATACAGCTGAAAGAGAATCCCTAGCTGCTGTCCAAAGGTACTCTAACCACAGGTCTAAAGGAAGTCTTAGACGCAGATATGAAGGTGCTTTAGAAGCCCTACACGCAGTAATAAGGAGCCCTTGATCCACTGTTCAGATATGCTCCTATCTGCAACTAGCTACAGTCAAATAGAGGCTGCTATATTGTTGCTTAACTTAACAAGAAGGGACAGGTAGCAGGCATTGAGGTCAGATCAGCAATGAGTACAACACTGGGTGCAGAACCGTGTTAAAGAACAGCTAAATGATTGGAGCAGATCAGTGACAGGGGCAGCAACATGAAGTGCATAGCATGGTCACGATTAGTGCAGCATGGTGCAGTATGCAGTAGTGCATCTAGAGGACCGGATGCAACACGATGAGAGGTATCAGTTGAAGCAGAATGTCTTCAACTGATCTCATCTTTATACGAAATGATCTATGTCAGATCTAGATAAGTCAAAGTGTTGACTTCTGTTGTAAATGTACTCTCTCTCTCTTTCTCTGCTGAACTTTGAAGATAAAGGAAGATTTGATCAAAGGGTTTCCCCACACATTGTGGGGTTTGTCCCTGGCTCGCGCCATATCTTGTGTCCTCTTGTCTTGGCTTGTCTTCTGCATTTTGTATTTATGTTCTATCTGCAGTTTATCATAATGCTGATGTGATTGCTATTTGAGAAAAATTAAATAAATTGCTCTAGCATAGAACATACCTAAAATTAACACTGATCCACCGCAGAACCATTGTTAGAAACCTAGAACTACAAATTGGGCCCGTATGGTTTTGAATTTCCAAGAATCGTCTTTGTCGGCCCGATCCGCGGTTCCGAATTTTCGAATTGTGGATCCCCCACGGATCCGTATGGGACGCGGTTGCCGGTTTGGAACCTTGGGGGGGTGGGGGGTGTGTTTCGTGCAACATTGGCCTCAATCAATGTCCACATTGGGTTAGCAATAATAGCCTATGCAACTTGGGGATGTATTTCCAAGGAAAAATAAGTAGACATAATTTACTCTAACAACTTTTTTTCTTACCAAATGGGTAGAAAACCCAAGAATAAGGTCATGTTATTCCGGTTATTTCACCGTGAATTCATTATATCATGCCCGAAGGCTCCATAATCTGGCACAAGGCTTAAAATCCGCAAAGGTTTTACATCATCTTTGTTGTGAGACTTGAAACTTGGTGGTGACTACATTAGCACCTCAATTTTACCAATTGGGAAAAGCATAATTGACAACGAAAAGGGAAAACATTTCTTTTTTGTTCAACAATAATGGGATGTCATCCAAATAAATGATGGGTCGGTTATAACCCCGATGTGCACCTTGCACGTGTTCCTGCATGAGCTTCAAGACCTCACTGCCACCCACATATTTCTCATCAAGACAAACCTAAATAAGGTTTGAACCCACATGGGCAAGGCAATAGTTTTCTTGCTCTCCCCACCACACCACATGCTCATGTGCTGAACAAGTTTCTTTATATCACGCTTCCATTACAAAGATTTTATAGATTGCAAGTCAACAGCAAATGAAAGTAACCAGCATTCACAAAAAGTCACAATCTACAGGAAGTACATTAACAAAACATAAGTTTTTCATTCCTCAAACCTAACAGTTTTTAAGGTGTTATACGAGTTCTCTTTATAAGCTTCTATAATATGACATTTAGATTGATAAATACCTCCTTGAAACATTTTTCTTTCCATTTAGTAAGCAATCACAGAGACCACAATTTATAAAACAAAAACATATTGCCAACTGAAGAACCTTCAAAAATATTCTAAGAATATGGACTTTAAACTTACAGGACCAGTTTCGAGTACACATGAAATCACATCAAATGCCAATGATATGAGCCGTTCTCGCAAGGCATGAAATTTCTGCAGAAAAGAATGAACAAAACTTTAAATCTGAGATGAAAATAAATCATCTGATAAGAAAAGGTAAATCTCAAGCATAATTTCATCTTATGAACATGTATTCCAAATTCCAGTGCATGTATAATATTCAATTTACATAACCAACAGCCAAGAAACAACAAACCTTATATCTAATCCGTGATAAGATTCTATTAATCCAAAGCGATTTAGTATCGACAGCAAAAACCTATTAAACGGTTTCTTATTGCCAGTACTACATGGAACTTACATCGTTTAAAGGGCTCTTCTTGATAGCTTTAATGGTTGATGTTATCATACTTGGCATAAATCTGTAAAGAGGAAACACACAAACAATCTTTACATGCTACCTATTGTACATAGAAGAAGTTTCATTCTAGTCTGAAATTATAGTGCATTAAAATTTCAACACAACTGGGTGAAAGTTATGATAGGTTTACTTGTCTGTGTATTTCCTGTGTCGAGTCACCAGTGTACTGAATATTTGCAAACACCTCTTCCCTACTTTGAGCCTGAATTGTTCAGCTTCGTCCATGGGACTCTCCAAAGTAATAGAGTCCAAAAGGGCAATAAAGTCTTGATTCCAAGAAGCCAAGGAAGGAATCAAAGCAGATGGCATGTGTGACCTTACCTGCAGAGTTAAATGAACCAAATTAGCTTCAGAAGAGCCTGTTTAGTGTTTAGATAAGAGTTTTGCTAAAAAGAGAGAAAAATAAATAGTTCATATTTAAAAAAAAGGAATCAATGCCTTGATAAGAGCCTCAATTTAAACAAAATAAACAGTAATTGGGACAAGAATCATTAAGCTTAATTCATATGATTATTCTGACCAGCAGCTAAAAGATGATATCAGATTATCTTCATAGCAGAAATTGGAGGATAACCCCAAAACTCCTTGATAATAATATGGAGGGCATGCAATCAAAATATTGTAGAAGATGGAGAGCATGCAATACTAAAATGTCCTGCTTATGAAAATATGCAATCCATTTTGAACTTGCCAGATGCAACTCAATTCAGCATGCTTTACAACTCAAAATCTATACATCCGAGGAAAGGATATAATTAAAATTCCAGAGTACAGCTCTATGATAGTGAAAATAGACATCCTGAAACAATTAGTGGTGATGTTAAAAAATTACATTCTCCTTTATCTTTTATTTTCATCCATTTACTTTAAGAATTTAATATTATCATTAACTACTAGGTCATGAGTCATGTATCTCATGAGATGAACCATGGGAAATGAAACAACAAGATTTCTCCTTGTTTGTTTGATGGAAAATAATCACAATAACCCCGGAGCTCAATCCCCTAACACACTTTTAAAAAATGAGATTTAAATGATCAAAAAATTTGTTATAAGGTGAAAATGACAGAACCAGTACAATAATTTCCAAATTATCGCAATAATTACCTACATTATTGTGATAAATTGAAATTATCGCAATAATTTCCAAAAGGGCAAGTTATAGCTATATACAGTGGTGATATTATTGCCAAGGATGATATTGGCGATATTTTCGCGATAATTTCGATAATATTGCGATAAGTGCAACACTGATAATTATATAATATATGACATGATTTGTTAAAAGTTAATAACAAAAAATTAGATCGTGTAATTATATATGTTTATAGATATATAAGAACTTTGCATTTGGTGTCATACAATACTAACATTAACAGTTTCTCAAAACTTAGACACAGGTATATAAAATAAGATATGATTTGATAAAAGTTAATAAACTTCTGTGAGATGCACCCTAGTATCAATTGACCAAAAATATTTGACAATAGTCTGTAAGAACCCCCACAAACAGTTCATTTAAATATAGATCTGATACAACTATACCAAGACCTTACCAAACAAAAAGAAAAACAAATGAAAGAGATTACACCATAAGTAGCTTCTGTAGGGTTACAAAGGCCCCCATTTGATTCAATCAAAATTTGTTATATAAGTATCTTTCTATACAATGTACATTGGCACTAGACCTCCTTACAATGATCCATCAAATTTTGGAGTAAAATAGATGCAAAGGGGCATGGGAATCATCTTGGGAACATGTACAAAGATTCCAAAAATCTTGCGAAATATGAGAAGGGACATCATGGTTGTTGTTACTCACCAAAAGTGGGTAACCCATAGGAGTAAACATTTCTTCCCATTTATTAGCCAGCCAGCCAGCAGCCCTATGATGGCTTACAGATAGCTTTACATCAAACTTCAAAACGCTCCACCTGTGCTCCGGTCAATGCTCTCTCCCATCTAGCATGCTTTTTGAAGGAAGGTGGGTCATCTATCAGAAGGTACACTATCCATTTTTGTAATTATGTGCTTTCATTTATTGTTTTGGAGCATACTAATATAAATCACACACTAAGCTTGATGATCGACCACCCTTGATTGTACCCTTGTTCCCATGCTTCACCTGGGAGTTTTTCCTTTGCTCCTAATACAGTGTGACCTCCCTTGATTAAAGCAGTGTCTTAAAATTCAGCCGGACTGAATCAGATTCGGCTGAGCCGACCGAGCCGGACCCCTGGCTGGTTTGTTAAGGTGTTGCAGTTGGTGGATGGGGAAAGATTGGCTATGGGCTTCATTTATGAGGCTATGGATCAAGCAAAGGAGCAAATAAAGGCAGCATACAAGGATAAAGTGGCTAAATATGGGCCCATTTGGGAAATCATTGATCAAAGATGGAACAATCAACTCCATCGCCCTATACATGGCACATGCAGCTGGGTTTTTTCTGAACCCAAGGTATCATTATAAAGCTCTAGAGGCAAAAGCTTCACTGGGGAGGTTAGTAGTAGCCAGTAGTGCTGGTGCCTAGTGATGTTTTACAGTTTACTTTTGTTGTAGAGGCCATTTAGAGTCTCCTTGGTTGTGTGTTTTTGTTTTGATCTCTATATCATGTATGTATTGGACAGTGCATTGGGTGCCATTTTGATATAATGGATATATTTATGAGCCTACTTTGATCATATGTTGTCTTCTCTCTATGTTCTAATGCATTGTGTTTGGAAACATGAATGAAAATCTTTAAAATATTTTTTTCATAATATATATATATATATATATGTTACAACGTCAGAGTTATTGAAATCAAATTGGTCAAGTCAATCCCGAGTCAAAGTCGGAGTCGACCCTCAACTGGTTATGAACCCGAGTCGGAGTTTTAAAACATTGGATTAAAGTGGCATTCCCAAGATAATACATACATGACACTTTCCATATTTCCCTTATTATCCACAGCCATTCTTTGGGTTGATTGCCATTTGTCATTGGGACTAACACCTTATATCCTCATCTCTACGTCAGGGACTAAAAATATTCCCTTAGAGGTTGATGCAGTTGAAAGAAAGATAAAAGCATATTAAGCCACAAATAAAGGAAGGAAAAATATAAAAGATGGTTGAGACATAGTAAGCATGTGAGCAAAATCCTAGCATGAGCTCTACCCGCCTCATTAGCCATCACTCAGTTTCTCAACATCTCACATTCTATCTAAGAGGAACTCTTGAATGTCCCAACCCCGATGAGCGAGAAATTGCTACATCTTTAAGGAGTATTGGAAAAGCATAAAGCAAGCTAGGTCTCTTAAGCTATACAAAAAAGAAAGATGAATCATTGAAGTAAAAGGTACACTAGAGCGGTGGAAAAAGCAAACCAAGGAAAGAGATAACTCATGCCTCCACAATCGCTCCCTTTTCTCATTATACTACTTGGAGGATGTTGGGCCTCCATCAACTAGTAACACGGCTATGGCCATCTTCCTTAAGTCTTGCCCACTCCCTCACAACCACTATCACATGCACCTATGAATTGACGGTCTACCTATGAAATGTTCTTCCCCTTGGGGGTTGGAAGCACCTAATAGGGTTAAAGGGTATAATCATCCCTAACACAAGTGTGTAACTTCCTTACAATACCTAAACTAGAAAAACAATGGAGATCAATGTTTTTGTGAACTATTTTTGTGCCCCTAGTATTGAATATAGTCCAGTATGTTACTTCAATGGTTTATGACCCTAATGATGTTGATCTCACGTGATCTTGAAGTTATGTTTCAAGTGGTTCATTACACATGCAGCAGAGATCTCTTAAGGGGTAGCTTGATGCCTCTCTAGCATCATTCAAAGGACGTTATGCCCAATTTAAAGAGCAGATATGGCATTGCAACCCCATCGTTGCCTTCCTGAGATGAACTTTATGCTTTGATGAGCATCCACATGGTTGTATTGCTACACCTCCAGATGTTGGGATGTTGAGCCAGTAAACCAAGGAGTTAGTTTGTTTGATGATGTGCCAAGATGGATCCAAGACACCCCCAAGCTATCCCTGACCCTATTTGATGGATGTTGCCTTATGTAATGTCCCAAATGAAAGAATTTTGGAACAAGCAAAAATTTGTAGAAAAATAACTTCGGAAATTTAAGTCGTCAATACCATAAACAATTTGGACATATTTTCACCACGAAATTAACTGCAAAACCACAAAGCATAAACTGCAACTAAAAATAGACAAGAACAATATGCAGAATCCTCAACCTTATTTCATTAAAAATAAATAGTACATAGAAAGCTAGATAATGGCTGAGTATGGCCACTAAAGAAATATGCTCCAATACTACACTAGGCCTCCAAAACAAACTGAAAATCAACAAACTGCAACCTGTGAACCCTGAATAGATCCACCAAGGGAAGAGATGGGTGCTCGCCCACTCTCACTGAATCACCCAAGAGTTTATGTCCTGGGGCTACTACTAAAGTAGAGAATCGCGTTCTCAAACCTCTCCACAAAGACAATACACAAATCCAAGATGTCCCAAATGATCTTCTCCTCTTCTTTTTCTAGATTTGATGGATAAATCTCCAAACCTCTAGAAGCATCTTATTTTATTATTTTATTATTATTCTAGAAGCTCCTCCATTGACTTTATCTTAAGTGACCACTTTTTATTTTATTTTATTTTACTTAAGTCACTTTTAGCCCATTTCCTCTAATTAATTATTTTTCCTTAATTAAATAGCTAATTAAAGTCATTTTTAACTAACGAAAATGGTAAATCGCCCACCATACCCTCTTCGGCCACTGGAAGTCACTTCACAGCAACTCATCTTGTAGATCTTCTCGTTTCGATTCCAACGATCTATTACACTGAGGTGTTCCATCAATTAATCTGCCTAGAATGCCACCTCGAGGATAATTAATTAAGTTATGCCAATAATAACTCCGTTTTACATGAATTGTCAGAAAGTCACCGAACCAAAAACAAGATGTGTGGAACTGCTCATAATGATCAATATGCCAAGTGAATGCCATCGAACCCCATGAAAACTCCTCAAAACTCCGTCGGAACCCCTGATGACATAAACCTGCTCCACTGACCTGGCCATCCCCTATGCTGAAAATCCAACCTAGTTTTACTATGAAGAAGAATAAAAATGGGGACATGACACCTTATTCCAAAGCCCAAATGATGATGGAGATCATTGAGATGATTTGCGAGGGCTAGCAACACCATGCCTGGGTGCTCGCCCACTCTCACTAAATCACCCAAGGGTTTCTGTCATGGGGCTACTACTGAAGTAGAGAACCGCGTTCTCAAACCTCTCCACAGAGACAATACACAAACCTCTAATGACATAAACCTACTCCACTGACCTGGCCATCACCTGTGCTGAAAATCCACCCTGGTTGTACTATGAAGAAGAATAAAAATGGGGACATGACACCTTATTCCAAAGCCCAAATGATGTGGAGATCATTGAGATGATTTGCGAGGGCTAGCACACCATGCGTAGATGCCAAAGCTTGCCGCTGAGATTGCCATGTCATCCCTACCTGCCCTAAAAGCGTGACATGAGCCTCACTGATGATGACATCATGGTGGAGGTGTTAAATTCTTTTATACCAGATTTGATTTACTTCAAAAATTTATTAAAAAACCCAAAAAATATGTATCTCAAATATTTATGAAATTGTTGATAAAATAAACACACTAGTATATTAACTCAAAAAATAAAAATCTTGCGGAAATAAAATGGAAAGATCAATCACACTAAAACAACAAATTTGTACCCAACACAATCTTCCTTCATGTTATTCAACTCTAGAAAATGCTAGCTCAAACCCACAAAGAATACATGGAAAAAAACAACTGCTAAGAACTTGGAAAATCGAACCCAATATGAAAAATGACGTCAAGGAAATCGACCCCTCGAAATCAACCCTCCTGAAGAAACACGACTCTAGAGAATTAGACTTGTCTCACCAACAAATTGGCCCCCTTTCTTCTAACCTCATACGAACCATGTGCACCTAAGAAAATCGGCCTCTCTAGATATTTTGACCTCCTACACAATACAACCCTTCTCTTTAGCAACTTGACCTCCCTCTTTCCTGAACTCGGCCTCCCTGAATTTCTCCCAAAATTCTTTGTTACACTTCTTCTCACTTCTCTTCAATCTAGTCAAGCCTCTTACTCTAGACAAAATTGCTTCCTCTACAACTATGTGTCTTCACCTCTTTGTTAGGCTTATTTTATAATTTCATTCAACCAAAATCACTAACCCTAATCTCTTATGTGATCAATGGCTAGAATTAAACCCTAAGCCTCACTTGAGATCAACGGGAGATTACAATTAAGTCACCTAAATAATTTTATTATATATCCTTAATACTTTAGCCTAATAGTCCATAATAATTAATTAAATAATTATTGTACCTTAGGAAAGAAATCATAATATCACTTAATCCACCAAGCAAGCACCCAAAGAGCCAATCAAATATCTTCCACATGCTAAGACACTAAGCCAATGTAAAAGACCTTCCAAGGCTACAAAATCAACAAGAGATGTTACTTGGTGATATATCCATGCATTTTATTATTTTAATGATTACTATGAAGTAAGTTGTTGATTTGGGGTAGCATCGAATGTGCTCTAGGCCTCAAATTTTGCAGGGAGGCTTGGGCACATGCATTCCAAAGAACCCAGAAAAAGTTTATGGAAATTCCACCCAGAGACGATGATATTAAAATAATTAATATTTTTAATGGGGTTCCTAAGTCTAAACTTAGGAAAATTAAAATATTAATGGGCATAAATCTAATTGTGGGTGAATCTTCTAGAAAAAGACAGAGATCAAGTCAAAACGATATGAGCCTTTGATTAGGAGTTAGTCTAGGTCGTTGGTTGTCCAACAAGAAGATATAAGAAGGGGCTTGAGGGTCATTTGGAAAAGACATCAAGAGAGATCAAGAAATCGATTTTCTAAAGTGATAAGTTCTCGAGAGGAAAATTCGATTGAGGAGATTTCTTGCAGCAGAGGCGCAGGGATAGGTTCCAGAGAGAGTGATTTTCTCTGCCGAAGAATCATCAGCAGAGAGAGGCAAAGAGTAATCCAGCAGTGGCAACACTAAACCAAAGGGGTTGACGCAAAGGCAGCACAGAAACCAGTGAGGAGTCCGAAATTTGCAGAGGGAATTCGAGTTTCAAAAGACGAGAGCCAGGGTGTGAGATCAGGGAACAGAAATCGAATCTCCTGGGCAGTAAATCAACCAACCAGAGGAGTGACGGAATCCCCAGAGAGCTTGACATTGGGCTGACATAGATACTGCGCAGAGGCAACCATAAAAGTCAAGGAGGCAATCAATCTAGGGTTGGATCAGTCGGGAATTCCAATGATAGTGTGAGGTAAAATCACAATTATTTCTGCTAGCATTTCTCTCTGTAACTGAATAACCATGTGAGGTATTCAGAGATGTATTTAGAAACGTATTCAGAATTTGCTACTAATAATAATAAACCTTGAGAGCTACTGCATCGGTTTTCTCGCATTGGGTTTTTCCAGGGACATTTGTCCAAAAATAATGGTGTCCTATGTGTTTGTATTTCCTTGCTCATTTTCTATGTTTTAGAACCATGTTTAATTTGGTGTAGGTTGCTTCAGTAATTTACTTCAATATTTCAAGAAGAAATTTGAAATAAGTTTGTAATGTAAATTACAATCTAGGTGAAGTAGATTCAGTCGGTTGCAGTAGGATTCCAAAGATTGTTAGATCTAGGAATTTTCCCCTAGTATCAGAAATGTTGATGTGAAATAGGAAGAGCAGATCTAGCACTGAAACTAGGGCCAACTTGTTGCAGCAAGCAGCAGTTCGAATCCCCTGAGGGATTGCGCAATTCCAGCGAGGACAGTTATATTTTTCGAGGTTGTCTCTATCTGAGTGAGTCGACAGAGAGATAAGATTGTCAGATCGAGAACTTGCCAAGGCAGAGGGAGCCATGCAGAACTAGAGGGACACAATTTTCTGCAAGCTAAGTGTTGGGCAGAAAACTCGTCGGAAGAAGGAAGCAAATCGCATGGTGAGGGAATACTTCCTCAGAGGTTTCTTGCCGAGGAAATCAGTTTTTCTCATTTGTTAGGCAGCAGACTTACCAGCTCGATCAAGGAATACGTAAGCCAGCCTAGAAGCTACGCGATTGGGAGAAAGAGGGAGTTGTTTGACAATTTTTCAGAGGATATGGCAACTAGTGGCTTGAGGGATCAATACAGGTTGGACAGAGCTTCCAACTACGTCATTTGGAAGGCTAGAATGTCCTTCCTTCTAGATGAGCATGCCCTCAAGACGTATGTCGATAGTGTGGTAGCTGAACCTGCAGATGCAATTCCGCTTAAGAGGTACAAGGCTGGGATGGCAAAGGCCAAGAGGATGATCTTGGATGGAGTCAAGGATCACATGGTGTGCCACGTTGCTAGCAAAGCAACTGCTAAAAAGATGTGGGATTCTTTGGCCACATTGTATCAGGGATCTTCCAAGCAGCAGAAAATGCACTTAGAGTAGAAGCTGAGATCTGCTCAGATGCAGAAGGGAGAGCGGATGGATCCCTTCCTCACGAAGCAGAAGGAGACTCATGATGAGTCGTCAGTTGTGGGGCATACACCTCAGGATTCAGAGTTAGTGAGAATGGCCCTAAATTATGTCTCAAATGAGTAGCAAGTCTTTGTGTAGAGCAAGGTTACTTGGTAACAGGAGCAAAAACGGGGAGTGGGAGTGAAAACGAGACCGGGAGCGACATTTTCAGAAACTCCTGGTTTGGAATGAATCCTATATATAATATATCTATTTTTTATATTTTGATGCATATATGTCAACAAAAGCATGTAGACTGATGAATTAGATATAAAAAAAATAGATTGAATCATATAACAGCAATCATCTAGAAGTTATAATCTTCATCAACCACGTCCACAAGTTAGTAACATACAACATATTGAGTCTCATGAATTATGATTCATCAATCTTGAAGTTTCAAGCTTTCAAAATTCAATATATAACATTTATCATCATTGATCACCAAAGTTGTACTTGTAAGCTAAGTGTAACCATTACAACAAATAATATCTAACATGAAATGAAATGTTATAAAATGAAATGAAATGAAAAAACTTTCAACTTTCACGAAGCATCATATTCATAATTCATTACCAATGAGTTATAATTGCCAACTTCAAACTTCAAACTTAAATTGTCATATATTGTTTACAAAAAATATCATAATAAATATGAAAGAGTCAACAGTTATAAAAACTACTAGAAACTAGAAAAGGCAAGTAAATCTATCATCTACATCTTCCTCTTGCCACCACGAATAATGTCTAATTTCTGAGCAGGTTGTGGTGGTCTTCCAGGAGTATCCTCCTGCACAGTCCCACGACTAGAACCAGAAGGCACATGCCCTCCACGTGAGGCTGTACATGGAAGCGGCGACAACAAAGGAGCAAGACTTGGAACTCGAGCACTGCTACTAGATGGGGGGGGTGGCATGGTTGTTGCTTCATCTTCCTCTCTCATAAGTTTTGCTTCTAGTTCTTCAAGATGTATAGTGCCATCCTCCAAATTATAGTCGTCTGGGTGGTTGTCCCAAATTTTATATGTAGGATCCTCATAAGCCCGATCACAGTAATGACTCAACAACCTCAAGTTGTAGTGCACATAAACCAAGCTTTATGCCCGATTTTCATTGAGTTTGTTTCTTCTCACATTATGTATGAAGTTGTAGGTGCTCCAACACCTCTCTGCAGAAGAAGTATTTACAACATGTGAGAGAACTTGTTTTGCCAATTTTGGCAAAAGTCCCATGCCGCCATATGCTTCCAACCATGTGAGAGCATTAAATCTGTCTCTATCTTCCATTGCATGCAAAGAACCAAACAAACCAATGCAACTGAAGTATCTGCCTAATTCAAGACGCAAATTAGCACATTCCTCCCTATCAGGTACCAACTTGTCTAATGCTTCCATATATCCAATAGCTGCCTCTAGATCCATATGGGGTTTGACCCTAACCCCACCCCCAAGTGCAAGTTGGCCCAACCAAGTTGGAGAGTAGTATTTTGGCGTAAGGATATACGCCAAGGCATGTAGTAGAACATTAAGTTTATTCCACCGTGTACACACACAATTGTGAATCAGTGTATACAAGTTGGGATCATCTTTCTGAACAATATCTTTTATTTGCACCAACATGATATTCATTTGCTCATACACCTCCCCACTCACTGGTTTATCTGTATCCAAAAAATGAATCATGTGATAAATGGGCTTGGTGAATTCCAATACTTGCCTCACACGTGCCCAAAAGTGACCATCAAGAGCGGTCTCCTCCACCTATTCAAAACCTTGCCTGTCAGCTGCATTTGTAGCCCTTTCCTTAATACGTGCCAATGAGGACTTGATACCATGCTACCAATGACTCTCTTACCTTCAAAAGGCACCTGACAATGAGGTAATAGCTAGCAAATCTACTGTTCGCAATCTTCAACAACTCCAATCTTGAGTGACTGTGGAAAAGCCCATGGGTATTGCTATGATTTGTAATAAATTTTATCATTTTTTTGCCTCTTGTACGAATCACCAATCCATTTGTATTGTTGGTTTTTGTTCTTAATAATATCATGCATCAAAAGGTTCATTGTGTGAACCAAACACCCAGACCAAAACATGTTGGGGTATTTATCCTCAATAATTGCTCTCGCTGCCTTACAATTAGCAGTGTTATCAATGATGACTTGAATGACATTGTATTGCCCAATACGTTCAATCGTTTCAAGTAATGGTTCTGCAATGTTGATGCCGATGTTGAACTTGTCTGAGTAATCATATGCTGAAAGAAAGATGGCACCACTAACAAACACAGCAAAAACACTTATCAATGGCTTGCCTTTTACATTTGTCCATCCATCAGATACAATGGACACCCCATGCTTAGTCCATGAATTTGTCATTCTACTCAAAGAATGTGATATTTTTGCTTTTTCATGATCAAGTCCAATGGTTCTAGCCCTTGTCATACCTAGGGCTCTTGGGTCCTTTAGGGGCATCATTTATCGCAGAAACCATTTCATGCCAATAAGGTGATCGAAGAACATTGAAAGGTATCCCACATGCATAGAGAAACCGGTAAACTTTTGAATCCACATCATCCCTACACCCTTCATCAAGGAAATCCGATATGGTTCTATGCCTTAAAGAGATGTTTGGTGACCCTGTGCCTGCATATCCACCGCCATAGGAGGATGCTAAAGGAGTCCTTTGTGCATGTGATTGTGAGCTCGGTTCAAAAAAACCCTTTGATATTTTAGATTTGTATTGGGCTTCCTCCTCTTCCTTTATGTATTTGGCTCTCTTTGTTGTTGACACACCTGTACAATTTTTGATTCCTATTTGTTTATCTCCATCCCATGGCCTTTTCCCGCAGAGGTGCTTTCTCGCACGGGTGTATGATCCTATGTAATTATTGTTGCAATGGGGACAGTGAAATTTAGTGGTTCCACCCCCTTTCCTTGCTTCAGGCCTAGTAACATATTTCCACAATGGGGTTAGGTCTTGTTTAGTTTTTTGAGTTGAATCATGTTCACTCTCCTCCATCTCCTCCTCTCCGGGGTTTTCATCAAATCCACTACAACCCACTCCTTCATCCCCTTCTTCATGTTCATCCCTCCTTTTTCTACTCCCCAACACCATAATAACCAAGGAACGAACCAAGAAGAAGAAATGCCAAGAAATATAACCATCATGTTTGAAATTTGAAGTTTTGAATCTAAAAAAAAGTGGAATGGGAATGGGAATGGGAAATAGAGAAAAAAAAATATTTATTTATTTACCAATGAACATAAAAAAATTGCTAGATTACAGTGTAGCTCCTACCTCTTTGGCCTCTAATCTCCCCTTGCAAGCTCTTCAAACTCCTCCAAGCTCCTCTCCTTGCTCAAAACTCTCTCTTGCTCTCCAAACTCACTTGCTCTCTCTCACTCTCTCTCACTCTCTCTCACTTACGATCAAGTGAATAATGAGAGGGAGAGGGTTTATTTATTCCCCCGCTCCCCAATCCTCCCTCCCTTCTTCCCTCCCCTCCCCTTCCCTCTCTCCACGCCACCATCGCCTCTCCATCGTCGCGGGGGCGTCATTATCTGTCGGTTGGGAACGATTTTTCCAACCGGGGATCGTTCAGGAGCGATCACTCCCCAGTTTGAAAAATCGCTCTCGGAGCGACGCTCCCTCCGTCGATCCCAATAAAACAAGGAGCACTTTTTTTGGGTCGAAAGTGCGCTCCCGACTGTAGCACGGATTGGGAGCGGGACCGAGGGGGGGGGGGGTGCTCCCCTGCAACCTTGGTCCAGAGTATCCTAGGCACAGCAGCATTACCAAATTGGGATGAGATGTAGGCAGCTCTTAAACAAGTGTAGCTGAGGAAAGACCTGGTCAAGGTCAAGCTTGATGGAAGCGACGGAAGCAGCAACAACAGTGGGTCAAAGCCCAAGGAGGAGGACAATGCAGCCCTTGCATCGAAGGGGCTTAGAACTGTAGTTCAATAGAGCTACAGATTGGTAGGGTCCTTGAGGAGCCCACCTCTTGGATCATCACCTTGCTACAGGAGAACATGATCAGTAATAGCGGGATGGAGGAGTTTTCAGTTGGTGCGATGGAGTGTTGGAGCGACAAATGCAGTAGTTAGCAGCGCCGGAACTTGAGCAGCGTAGAGCATATAGGCAACAGTGCATGTAGGCACAATGCAGAGCTTCAGCAGCGCAGTGGCTTCAGAAGACAGCATGGGACTAGCAGCAATAAGGTTTTCAGCACCAAGGTGTATCCACTAGGATACTTATCCAGTTTTCGGTGTTTTCAGTTGCTTCTCTCAGCAATTAATTTGCAGTACGAATGCAGTGTTAGCAGTGGCAATGGTAGCAGCATAGCTGATGCAACATTAACAGGGAGTTGTAGTACATATGTAGCATTGCCAGTGGCAGTGTCAAACGCAGCAGTACAATTACAGCACCAGTGCATTAGTTAGTGGACAACATGTCAGACATCAACAGCACAGAGGACAATGCTTCAAAGTCAGAGCAATATGCAACAGCAGTATATTGCTAAAGCACATTCCTCACTAAGAGGGAGTATTGATTTATGTTCATTTTAGGTTTGTTCTATGCTGAGAGTAATTTACTTCAATTTTTCATTTTAACCCAATAACAATATTCAAATTAGCAATCACATCAACATGATAGTAATGTGCAGATAGAACATAAACATAAACATCAGAAGACAAGCTAAGACAAGAGGACACAAGATGTGGCACCAGACAAGGACAAACCCCAATGTGGGGAAACCCTTGATCAATTCTTCTTATATTCTTCATTAGTTCAACAAAGAGAGAGACAGTACAAAAACATTTGAAGTCAATACTTGACTTGCCAAAATAGAAGATCAGACATCAGAGATCTTCACCATGAAGATGACACAAAGCAACAGATGAGCAGCTCAACCAATTACCCAGAATACCGAAGCTTTCCTTCTATATAAAGCTCTTCCTCCTTTGTTGCTTCACTGATCATGTCAAGGATACTGATTTGGCACCTTTCATATGCAGCAAGGACTGATGCATTTCATGGCAAACCTGGACACTAGATAGAGCACAAATGTTGCGAGCTACAGCACTCTAAACAAATCCCACAATCCACCTATTGACTACAGTTTGCCTTCACACATTTGCTCCAATTGTCCGCTGCCTGATGGGTTGCTATCCTTCTTAACACAGCACTTTAATTGCCTCCAACTACTGGCTATGGCCTGTGACCTAGCCCAACAGTGGGCTGAGACTTAGGTCTCCTCAATCAGCCCTTAAGCAATTAGATTTAGGCTTCTCCTTACAGCGGATACTTTTGTCTAGAAAACCAAGCTCGAGAATCAACACCAACATGCCCAAACAGTCTTCAATTAGGTCACGCTGTCACCTACAACAATGTGGCATTATGACAACAGTTAAAGTGACTGCAACTAGGTCTCTTTGAGCAGTGTATAAGAGCCTTCACAAGACTGTTAATGGGCCTCTCTTAACAAAAAATTAGGGTTGCCTTCAAACTGCATATAGAGCTTATGTTCCATTGTTGATCAACCCTCCCTTTGCTGCAGATATGGCTTCTCCAAAACTACGAATAAGGGCATCATATTACAATAAATAAAGTTCCCTTTTTGTCTGCGGATTTAGGCTCTTTTGGCTGCGGATATAGGCCTCCTTTGAATGCGGCCAAAACTCCCTTCTACAATGGTTATATCTCTTCCTTAATTGTTGCTAGGGCTCTCCTTCTACTACGGCTAGGGCATCCTTTATTGACTGCGTTTAGGGCTTCTTCATGACTGTGCCTTGATCTCATTTAGAACAGCAGTTAGGGCATCTCCCTTTAGGTCTGCGTTTAGACTTCTTAACTGTAAGTAGGGCTTTCTTATGACACCGTTTAGGGCTTTTGTAAGCAACATATAAGTCCTCCTTTGACTGCGTCCTAGTCTCTTTCAAAATGCAGATTAGAGCATGGCATATCCCCTTTAACTGTGTCTAGATGTTCCTCCTTTGGCTACGGCTAGATTGCTGCTAAGTCTTCCTCATTTTAGATTTGCAGCTAGGATTAGTTCTCTTCTTAGGACAATGTATTCTCTTAGAGACTTCTCCTTCCACCAAAACCCAAACAAGTGGAGAGGAAGAGATCACAAGAGGTGTGTCTAAAATGACTTGCAAGGCACCTCTATTTATAATGTAACATTGAGGATAAGATGGGGTAAATTGGTTATTGGCCGACCCTGACGAATCATCACATAACACAAATAAATTCATATCTCCATGAATACATGTCGAAATCGGTTCTTTAGATCAATCCTACACCTCTCGACGAGAGGAATACAAGAAAAATATCAATTGCCATAAATAAGAAGACCCACTCAGAGTTTGGCCCTAGTTGCCAATTTTAACACTCCCTCTCAACTAGGGAGAACTCCATCTGCTAAGCCATCTGCCAGACCGTACTATCTCGGCCATCAATGCAATGCCCTGCACTGCTCTACTGAACTATGAAGAAGAAGTGATCGAGAATGTATCATAACATCCTCTACTGACCCGAAGTCACTCCCATAAGAAGAGAGTGTCTCATACCACTCTTACTGATCTGAAATCAGTTCCAAATAAAGAGAGCGTCTCATACCACTCTTACTGATCCGAAATCAGTTCCAAATAAAGAGAGTGTCTCATACCACTCTTACTGACCCGAAGTCAATTCCAATTGATCCCAGATCAATATCATCCTAGCATAGGAAGTATGGTACTACATGATGCGTCCATCAATAGTAATATGGTCCCTATCCTCATTTCCCTGCTCATTGGCCAAATGAGAAGTACTTCCCATGAGTCCCAGACTGCATGGGTAGGATGTCTCAGCAGGAGATGGATGAACAACTCATCTTGCCTACATGTCGCCATCGGGTATCCCAGAGGAAGGCTGAACCACTCACCCAGTACACAACAAATCAGTAGGGGAAGGTTGAACCACTCACCATATGATTGTCTCAGCAGGCGAAGGATGAACCACTCATCCTACCTACATAGCAAACCACCAGGGCAAGGCTGAACCACTCACCCTATGCTCATCGCTCCAAGAAGTACCCCATGCCCCCCCGGAGCTCCCAGAGCTCGATATATCATCCAAGACCCTCAAGAGAGGGTCTCTCCACGAATCCTAGTTGTTCTCGGAAAGTCAAGAATTTGACCTTTCCCAAGGGCTTCATCTGATTATCGGCGACTTGCACATCAGTCACAATGTGTTGGAGCCTTCTTGCTCTTCATTGTACCATATCCTAGATAAAGCAATATCTGACGTTTATATGCTCGGAGCGATCATAGAACACGGGATTCCTCAACAATCGAATCCCACACTGGTCGTCACATAAGATCACGATGGTATCCAGCATGTTTCCAAACAGCTCACAGAAGAGCTTCCACAACCAAACAACTTCACAGGAGGCCATACTCTCAGCTATGTATTCAACGATGCTCAAAACAATTGTCTTCTGCTTCCTGCGCAATCCAGGATAGCGAAGCAGAACCCAAAGAGAACCAGCACCCAGAGGTGCTCTTGCGATCCTCCACATTGCTTGCCTAATTAGCATCAGAATAATCATGGAGCATCACATTTCCAACAGTGTATCTCAATCCATGAGAGATTGTGCCTCGAAGATATCTCAAAAGATTCTTGGCACCAATCCAGTGACACTCAACTATATATGAACTCAACATGCTAACTGCAAAACATAAATCCAGGCGATAGTTCACCAAGAACATCAATTGTTAAGTTTAGGTATGTTCTATGCTAGAGCAATTTATTTAATTTCTTTTCCATATTAGCAATCACATCAGCATAAAGTAAACTACAGATAGAACATAATATAAATTGCAGAAGACAAGCCAAGACAAGAGGACACAAGATGTGGCGCAAGCCAAGGACAAACCCCACAATGTGTGGGGAAACTCTTGATCAATTCTTCTTTTATGTTCTTCAAAGTTCAGCAGAGAAAGAGAGAGTACATTTACAACAGAAGTCAACACTTTGACTTATCCAGATCTGAGCATAAATCATCTCCTATAACGATGAGATCAGTTGAAGACATTCTGCTTCAACTGATTCTCCTAAGTGACTCCTTCACCGATCATCGTGCTGCATCTGGTCCTCTAGCTGCACCATGCTGCATTAATCATGATTATCATCATGCTGCCCATGTTCAAGATCTTATCCATCATTATGCTGCTCAAACTAATGTGCATCATCATCATGCTGCTGCCTCTGCTCCATGTATCATTGTGCTGCCCATGCACATGATCTCATAGTGCTGCCCATCATGCTGCCTCATTGCTTCATCACGCTGCAACAATTTGCTTTTGTTGATATCAACCTTAGCTGCTTGCTATGGCTTGCAGCCTAGCAAAGCAGCTAGGCTATAGCTCACGCAATCCCATTATACACAGCGTATTGGTATTCCTCCAATACCATGACTGGGTTTACCTCTTCATAACTGCGGCTTGATGACAACGGCATCCTTGTCTTCTCAGCATATATATAAGACCATGATGCCAGTGTATATATAAGACCATGATTACATAGTATATATAAGACCATGATGCCAACGTATATATAAGACCATGATGCAGCGTATATATCAACCATGATGTCAGTGTATATATAACTGTCGAGCGTCCAACTTTTACATTTAATGCCCAGCATCCAGCGTTTACATTATTACGTATGACGGTCCAACGTTGACATGTATGTTTTCCAATGTATGACTGCATTCCAATGTCTGTGTTTCATGTATATTGCGTATGACTGTCCACAATGACTGTGTTTCATGTATGAGATGTTTACATGTATGTGTTTGAATATATCTTCATTCCCATATGAGCGTATATATATATATATATATTGGTCCACGCATCTTATGCTGCCAGATCTAGGGTATGACAGCGTTCCATACCCATACACAGCGTATTATATGACCGCATTCCATCATTACGTTTGTGTTCCATATTCCATGACAGTGTTCCATCATTGCGTTTGCGTTCCATATTCCATGACCGCGTGGTATATTAGCTGATGCGTATCTATATATAGAATTGTTGTGCTTTTGTTGTGCGTACTATATGTATGACCTGCGTTGCTGCATTTGCTGATGTGTATATATATAGAATTGTTGTGCTTTTGCTGTGCGTATTATATGTATGACCTGCGTTGTTGCATTTGCTTGACTGCGCAGCGTATTGCTCCATGAAAGAACAGCGTATACATTGATCACTTTGCTTAATTAGGGCATCATCTTTTGGATCTTTTCTCCATCAAACCCAAAATAGGATGAAGAGAGATCACAAGAGAGTGAGTGTGTAGAATGACTCAAAGTCTCCTATTTATATTAAAAACGTATGGGTTGAATAGGCATGACGATTGGGCTTCTAGACCCTACATAAGAGCTGGTCAGCTTGATAATAATTACATAATCAAAATAAATTCATATCTCCATAAATACTTATCAGAATCGGATGATCTTTGGATCAATCCTACACCTCGACGAGAGGGATCCAATAAAAATATCCGCTGCCATAAATAAGCCGAACCACATGGAGTTTGGTCCTAGTTGCCAATTTAACACTCCCTCTCAACTAGGGAGAACTCCATCCAGTGATCCATATGTCCGACTGTACTATCTCTGCCATTAGCGCCTTGCACTGCTCTGCCTAGCTCTGCTCAGCTCTGCTGGCTCTGCTCTGCTCTGTTGGCTCTGCTTAGCTTTGCTCGCTTTGCTCTACTCTACTTAGCTCTGCTGAACTATGAAGAAGAAGAATTGATCGAGAATGAGTCATATCATTCTCCACTGATCCGAAGTCAATCTCAGAGTGCGTACCACTGGCCCCAGACCAGTCTCAACTGACCCGAAGTCAGCGTCATAGTAAGTACCACTCCTACCACTAGTCCCAGACCAGTATCGCAATCTCAGAGAGTGTACCACTGGTCTCAGACCAGTCTCAACCGACCCGAAGTCAGCGTCATAGTGTGTACCACTCTCACTGGTCCCAGACCAGTACTGCACTAACACGAAGTCAGTCTCGGAGTATGTACCACTGGTCCCAGACCAGTCTCAACCGAACCGAAGTCAGTGTCATAGTAGGTACAACTCCTATCACTGGTCCCAGACCAATATCGCAGGCTCAGAGAGTGTACTGCTAGTCCCAGACCAATCTCAACCGACCCGAAGTCAACGTCATAGTATGTACGACTCTCACTGGTCCCAGACCAGTCCTACACTAACACGAAGTCAGTGTTGGAGTATGTACCACTAATCCCAGACCAGTCTCAGCCGACCCGAAGTCAGGGTCATAGTATGTACAACTCCTACCACTGGTCCCAGACCAGTATCATTGATCCCAGATCAATTGAGGCCATCCTAGCGTAGGGAGTATGTTAGATACAACGATGCGTCCATCAGTACTACTATGGTCCCTAACTTCATTTCCCTGCTCATTGATCAGATGAGATGTACTTCCCATGAGTCCCAGACTGCATGGGTAGGATGCCTCGACAGGAGAACTTAATCAATCATGTCCTCACAGGAGAACACATCAATCCTGCTACAATCGCCATGGAGAACACATCAATCCAAGCCTCACAGGAGAACACATCAATCTTGCTACAATCGCCATGGAGAACACATCAATCCAAGCCTCACAGGAGAACACATCAATCTTGCTACAATCGCCATGGAGAACACATCAATCCAGGCCTCACAGGAGAACTAATCATCCTGCTACACAGTAGAGCGAATCATCTTGTTCCACAAGAGAGCAAATCATCTTGTCCCACAAGAGAGCGAATCATCTTGTTCCAGTGCGCACCACCAGGGGAGGGTAAGTTACCTTGTGGTCGTATGTTGCTCCAATAAGAAACACAAGCCCCTAGAGCTCTCAGAGCTCAATGTATGCAACATGCAGGACCCTTGTACAAGGGTTTCTTGACGACTCCAAGTCGTTTGGGAAAATCACAAACTTGATCTTTCCACAGGGCTCTGACAAAGTGTAGCAACCTGTACATCACCTTAATGCGATGGAGCCTCCTTGCTCATCGACTTAGCATATCCCAAATAAGGCAGTATCTGATGTCTACCTGCTGGAGCAATCGTCGAATATGAGATTTCTCAATAATCGAATCCCACCTCTTGTTGTCACAGAGAATCACAGTGGTATTCATCATGTGTACAAACAACTCACTGAAGAGCTTCAGCAACCAGACTGCCTCACAGAAGGCCATACTAGCAGCAATGTATTCTGCCTTGGTGGTGCTCAGAGTCACCGACTTCTGCTTCCTACTCATCTAGGATATCGAGGCAGATTCCAAAGAGAAACAGCACTGAGAAGTGCCCTAGTGATCCTCCACACTACCTACCCACTCATCATTCAAATAATCATGTGGTTTCATATTTCCGGCAGTGTATCTCAATCCATGAGAGATCGTGCCCTAAAGATATCTCAAAAGATTCTTGGCACCAATCCAGTGAGGCTCAACCAAATATGAGCTCCCCGTGCTAATTGCAAAACATATGTCCGAACAGAAGTTCGCTAAGAACTTTCCCAAGTCTGGTCCGACATCATTACTGTATAACTTCCTCGAGGTAGTCATAGGCTTGCAATTTATCATTTCACATTCGGAATCCAACTCCCTCTTACTTCTACAAATGAGAGGGTCTGCAACTGTCAGAAATAGTCTGTCCACATAAGGTGTCGGTATGAGAGGTCTATCATCCACAACCTTCGGATAATGGTTTGGATCGGTTTCACTCCTTAGTGAATCTTAGCTTCATCAAACAACTATCAATCCTCTCATACTACGCCCGGGGTGTTTTGCTTCAAGCCATAGAGGGATTTCTTCCACCTATATACATGAGATTCTTGTTCTTGAATCTCAAACTCCACGGGTTGTTTCAAGCCTGTGGACTGCTACATGAGGGGAATGGTCCCCTTGTAGGATTTTCCTTCAGTACATCTCAAGCATGTACTTTCATGCTCTTTTTGAATTCAGGCTTCCCTGTCACCATCTGACTTATAGACCTCCGGTGCTGTGTTAATGGACATGGTCCCGAGTAGACTTCTTGTAACTTAATACAGCGCTGAAATCAAAAGCATCTTTGAAAATTCTATTTTCGAACACGTACCTTTCCATTGACAAATGCTACCTTAAAACCTTCGACTTCCATTCCTGGGATTCCTTGCTTCCTTGAAATGTCGGTCGTGTCCTTGATGACCTGCATCTCTGCCATTCGGACACTCCTTCGCATAAGAGTCGAACTTATAACCAAGACATCTGCCTTTCCTTCCACCCTTAGATCCAAACTTCCCAATGAAGTGATCTTTAGGTAGGCCATCAGAAGTTCCGCTACGCCATTCTGATAATATGCTCTGCTTCGACTTCACCCTTTGTGAATTATGAGGAACCCATTGATCCTTTTGTCTTGTCCCAGCGGTCTTTGGTGATTGCTCTTTCACTCTTGCTTGGGCATTGTCTTCACCTCAGCTCTGATACGATGTTAAGTTTAGGTATGTTCTATGCTAGAGCAATTTATTTAATTTCTTTTCCATATTAGCAATCACATCAGGATAAAGTAAACTACAGATAGAACATAAATATAAATCGCAGAGGCAAGCCAAGACAAGAGGACACAAGATGTGGCGCAAGCCAGGAACAAACCCCACAATGTGTGGGGAAACCCTTGATCAATTCTTCTTTTATGTTCTTCAAAGTTCAGCAGAGAAAGAGAGAGAGAGAGTACATTTACAATAGAAGTCAACACTTTGACTTATCTAGATCTGAGCATAGATCATCTCCTATAACGATGAGATCAATTGAAGACATTCTGCTTCAACTGATTCTCCAAAGTGACTCCTTCACCGATCATCGTGTTGCATCTGGTCCTCTAGTTGCACCACTGCATACTGCACCATGCTGCACTAATCATGATTATCATCATGCTACCAATGTTCATGATCTTATCCATCATTATGCTACTCAAACTAATGTGCATCATCATCATGCTACTGCCTCTGCTCCATGTATCATTGTGCTGCCCATGCACATGATCTCATAGTGTTGCCCATCATGCTGCCTCGTTGCTTCATCACGCTGCAACAATTTGCTTTTGTTGATATCCACCTTAGTTGCTTGCTATGGCTTGCAGCCTAGCAAAGCAGCTAGGCTATAGTTCACGCAATCCCATTATACACAGCGTATTGGTATTCCTCCAATACCATGACTGGGTTTACCTCTTCATCACTCTGGCTTGATGATAGTGGTATCCTTGTCTTCTCAACGTATATATAAGACCATGATGCCAGTGCATATATAAGACCATGATTACAGCGTATATATAAGACCATGATGCCAACGTATATATAAGACCATGATGCAGCATACATATCAGACTATGATGCCAGCGTATATATAACTGCCCAGCATCCAACTTTTACATTTAATGCCCAGCATCCAGCATTTACATTACTAAATAGGACGATCCAGCATTGACATGTATGTTTTCCAATGTATGACTGCGTTCCAACGTGTGCGTTTCATGTATACTGCGTATGACTCTCCACAATGATTGTGTTTCATGTATGAGACGTTTACATGTATGCTTTTCAATATATCTTCATTCCCATATGAGCGTGTATATATATATATATATATATATATATATATATATTAGTCCCCATCTTATGGCTGCAGATCTATGACAACACCTGCCAGATCTAGGATATGACAGTCGTTCCATACCCCATACAAGCATATATTAGTATGACGCGTTCCACCGTGTGGTTTCATGTATCTGCGTTTCCAATGTGTGTGTTTCATGTATACTGCGTATGACTCTCCAGAGTGAATTGTGTTTTCATGTATGAGACGTTTACATGTATGCTTTTCAATATGTCTTCATTCCATATGAGTGTTTAATTTATAATATATTTATATTATATTATTGTATATCTATATATAATATATATATATATATATATATATATATATATATATATATATTAGTCCACGCATCTTATGCTGCCAGATCTATGACAACCACGCTGCCAGATCTAGGATATGACAGCGTTCCATACCCATACACAGCATATTATATGACTGTGTTTCATCATTGCGTTTGCATTCCATATTCCATGACCACGTGGTATATTAGCTGATGCGTATCTATATATAGAATTGTTGTGCTTTTGTTGTGCGTATTATATGTATGACCTGCATTGCTGCATTTGTTGATGCGTATATATATATAGAATTGTTGTGCTTTTGTTGTGTGTATTATATGTATGACCTGCGTTGTTGCATTTGCTTGACCGCCTAGCGTATTGCTCCTTGAAAGAAGAACGTATACATTCATCACGTTGCTTAATTAGGGCATCATCTTTTGGATCTTTTCTCCATCAAACCCAAAATAGGATGTAGAGAGATCACAAGAGAGTGAGTGTGTAGAATGACTTAAAGTCTCCTTCTATTTATATTAAAAATGTATGGGTTGAATAGACATGACGTTTGGGCTTCTAGACCCTACATAAAAGCTGGTCGGCTTGATAATAACTAAATAAAAATAAATTCATATCTCCATAAATACTTATCGAAATCGGATGATCTTTGGATCAATCCTACACCTCTCGACGAGAGGGATCCAATAAAAATATGAGCTGTCATAAATAAGCCGACCCACATGGAGTTTGGCCCTCCTTGCCAATTTAACATCAATGCTATTATGAGTTGACGAAACTCAGAGGCATTTCCCAAATCGTATCTGATAGTACTACCGCATAACCTTTTAAAGTTAAGCTCCATCAGGGTAGTCACAGGATTGCAGTTTACCATTCCAAATTCGTAATCCAACTCCCTCTTACTTTTGCAAATGAGAAAGTCTATACCTGTCAAAAAGAGTTCATCCTCACAAGGTACTAGTATCAGAGGTCTATCATCCAGAACCTTAAAGCAATGGTTTGGATCGACTTCACTACTAGTGAATCTCAACTTCACCAAATAGTTATCAATCCTCTCACACCAAGCCCGAGGTGCTTGCTTTAAATCATAGAGTTTTCTTCAACCTGCATACATGAGATTCCCGATCATGAATCTCAAATCCCTCGAGTTGTTCCACATTTGTGGTCTTGCTATTACATGAGGGGAATGGTCCCCTTGTAAGCTTTCCTTTAGTACATCTCGAACATGTACCTTCATGCTCTTCTTTGAATTCAGGCAACCCTGTCACCATCTGTCTCACATGAAGATGGGCAGACCTCCGGTGCCATTGAAGAGATGAGTCACACGACATGGCCCCCAATGGACTTCCTACAACTTGATACAAAGTGCCAACCCTGAACCCAAGAGTAAAAGCATCTTTTAAAATTCTTTTTCCAAACACATACCTTTCCATCGATGAATGCCACCTTTTAACCTTTGACTTCCATTGCTGAAATGGAGACCAGGTTCTTCTTGAGATTCGATACATAAAGAACTTCTTGCAAGTTACCCTAATCCAATTGAAGAGTAACATTCCCTACACCCTTTACGATATAGGTGGCATTGTCTCCAAGAATAATCTCAAGTTTGTTTCCTTCTCTATCAGATTAGAGATCAATTCCATGAATCCGGTGAAGTGCCTTGAGGCACCATTATCAATAAGCCAATTTCCCAAAGAGTCTGGAGGAGAGGTAGTGAAGAGGGTTGATATAAGATAATACTCCTCTTGCTTATCCGAAACAACATTTGATTCTTCATACCTGGAGTTCCTTGCTTTCTTGGAGAGTCGGCCATTACCTTGATGTCTTGCATTCCTTTTCCTTTGCCATTGTACTTGTCATTCCTTCGATCATTGAAGATGCCCCTGGAATGATTGTGATCATCATCATGTGATGTGTCCCTTCTACTTGGACATTCCTTTGCATAATGGCCAAACTTATTGCAAGCAAGGTATCTACCCTTCCTTTCACCCTTAGATCCTAACATTCCATTGAAGTGACCTACTTGTCGATGGAATCTTTGATAATCTTCTTCGCTTCGACTTCATCTCTGTAGAAGTCGGTGCATTTGATGGAGGTTCAGGGATTTTACCCTTCACGAAATTCAGCATTGCTCTTCCAATGTCAGATTGGGAAGAGGGATGAGGAACCCATTGAGCCTTTGACCTTGTCCAACTGTTTTCGATGATTGCTCTCTCACTCTTGCTTGGGCTTTGTCTTCACCTCAACTCTGATACCATGTTAAGTTTAGGTATGTTCTATGCTAAGAGCAATTTACTTCAATTTTTCATTTTAGCCCAATGACAATATTCAGATTAGCAATCACATCAACATGATAGTAAAGTGCAGATAGAACATAAACATAAACATCAGAAGACAAGCCAAAACAAGAGGACACAAGATGTGGCACCAGCCAGAGACAAACCCCAATGTGGGGAAACCCTTGATCAACTCTTCTTATATTCTTAAATAGTTCAACAGAGAGAGATAGTACAAATACATTTGAAGTCAATACTTGACTTGCCAAAATAGAAGATCAGACATCAGAGATCTTCACCATGAAGATGACACAAAGCAACAGATGAGCAGCTCAACCAATTACCCAGAATACCGAAGCTTTCCTTCTATATAAAGCTCTTCCTCCTTTGTTGCTTCACTGATCATGTCAAGGCTACTGATTTGGCACCTTTCATATGCAGCAAGGACTGATGCATTTCATTGCAAACCTGGACACTAGATAGAGCACAAACGTTGCGAGCTACAGCACTCTAAACAAACCCCACAATCCACCTATTGACTGCAGTTTGCCTTCACACATTTGCTCCAATTGTCCGCTGCCTGATGGGTTGCTATCCTTCTTAATGCAGCACTTTAATTGCCTCCAACTACTGGCTATGGCCTGTGGCCTAGCCCAACAGTGGGCTGAGACTTAGGTCTCCTCAATCAGCCCTTAAGCAATTAGATTTAGGCTTCCCCTTATAGCGGATACTTTTGTCTAGAAAACCAAGCTCGAGAATCAACACCATCATGCCCAAACAGTCTTCAACTAGGCACGCTGTCACCTACAACAATGTGGCATTATGACAACAGTTAAAGTGACTGCAACTAGGTCTCTTTGAGCAGTGTATAAGAGCCTTCACAAGACTGCTAATGGGCCTCTCTTAACAGCAAATTAGGGTTGCCTACAAACTGCATATAGAGTTGTGTTCCACTGTTGATCAGCGCTCCCTTTGCTGCGGATATGGCTTCTCCATAACTGCGAATAAAGGCATCATATGACAGCATATAGAGTTCCCTTTTTGTCTGCGGATTTAGGCTCTTTTGGCTGCAGATATAGGCCTCCATTGAATGCAACCAAAACTCCCTTATGTCTCTTGTCATTGATCTTAATTGTCTTCTATTGCAACTTGGATATATTGTTTTATCCACAATTGCTCTGTTACTAGAAGATTAATTTTGTTTAAAAGTGATCGCTAATTGAAGGAAGAATTGGCCTAAGTGATTGTAATAGCATAGAACGGGGGAAAATTAACAAAATTTTCTACTCATAATTCTTTATCAATAATCCAAGGCTGCAGGAAGTTGAGACAGACCGAATCAGAAAAGACGTTCATAAAAAGTCTCAAAATTCATTTTCCTAAAGCGAGCCAAGACAAATATACAGTGCAAACCCTTACTCCAAGAACGTCTCCAATCCAAATACAACAAATCAAGACTGCAAAGGAATTTATGTTCAAAAAATCAAGCCAAAAAAGATTTAGAGACAAACCTCGGTCTTCTCCAGCACTAAGTAATTCAGTGTCAAAATAACAAGAGGTTTCTTCTATGCTGGATTCCAAAGCCACAGAGAATTAAATAAACAAAGCTTTATGCTCAAAGTTAATGCCTTTTGAGAAGGTTGAAATGCAAAGAGTGAGCATGCTCCTTTTGCCTTCAATGACTTCCCTTTAATTATGAGAAAAGAACATAAAAGGAGGACTACAGATAGTAGGACAATATCCCGCAAGGTCCTGAACTATATTGAATATCAAGCCACAGATCACATAAGAGATCAAGGTCCTACCTATAACAAAATCATGATCCTTATGCCCAGAAGTCAAGCCATAAACCCACAAAAAAAACCTCGTTGATCCTCGGGTCCGATTGTACAGAAAAATGCCCTAGTAGAGGGTCGAATTCCCAAGAAAGATGCAACCACAACACTTCCCATAGTACCCTCTATTCTGATCTAGCATTACTCCATAGGGGCTGAAGAATTTCAAAGCTACTAGCCTTCGATAATGCATTCAAAAATTCATTGCCTAGAGATGAAGTGAGATGCCCTTACATAGTTTTTGAATAGGCCGACAACATTAATGAGTGGAGAGAAATTTAAATGACATTTTAAAATTTCAAATATTGTGGAGCCAAAACGAATTCCTTAAAGAGGTCGCCTGCCTTTAGGGAACAAGTTTTAATTTTTGTTTGAAATCAAGAACCCCTTTATAGCTTGTAAATTCAAGAATGATCTTTAAGACCCTTCATGAAATATTTTTAACCATAGACTTTTTGATGAAAATCCTAATTTCATGTCTTAAATAATATGTTGGCCAATGAAGTGTGCCACATAATCTCCCTTTGGGGTTTTTTCCCACAAGTTGGGTGCTTTGTCTTCAAACAAGCATATCTCTCAAACCAAGAGGTCTCTCATGGCGTGCCACATACCACCATAATCGTCTTGACAAGAAGAATCAAAGGATGATGAACTTGAGATCAAATTCACTGAGCTTCATCCGCCAAAACCTCAACAAATTCAAGGCTACTAGGGTTTCCAACCATCCTTCCAATGGAGCTTCCAACTTAATGCAATCCAGACAAATTTTAAGAGCATTCATTAACAAACGTTGGCATCAATGACAACACCATTCAACACAAACTTCTACCACACTTCTAGTCCCAAGAAGTAATGTGTCCAACCAAGATCCTTCATTCAAACTCAAAAGTCAACTCCTTTTGACATTGAAATAGGGCTTAACTACTCCTATCACGAAAGCAAATCCTCTTCATTACATATGTTGCATATGCCTGCAGGACACAAAAATGAAGTTTTGTGGATGAAATCAGATGTTCACCTGAAAGATGTTAGTCCTATAGACATGAAACAAACAACAGAAAGATATGTGAGCAGGAAATTTTGAATGTTTACTATAATATGAGTATATGTAGATTGAACTTGTGTTTGCAGGTGACCGGGACATGCATATGTCATTATGTTTGAAGTTTGTTCTACAAGAGTTTAACATGATTTCGTTGATTGATTAGTAGTGTTTGGAGTTTTGACAGGACTTGATGTTGAGATATGTTCTGGACTATAGATCTCACTATGATAGCGAATTTAGGATTTGTCCTGATGACTAATGATTTGATTTGACCACTAATGATTTGCCTTGATGACAATGCTATGTGGGCATAGTGAGTTTCAGTGACTAATACTGGTATTCGATAATGGTTTTGTATTGGCCTCCTTGTTCCTAGCACATTGGTTGAAGTATTGACAATTGTGATTCAATGTGAAGTAATCTAAAAATGAATGGATGGAACCTGCACAACTTATTCTTGGTGTATGCATTTGCATCTAGTGACTTATTTTATGATCATGAGGATGACTTCATTAAGTTTTGATTGACAATGCGTGGTAGATGACAACTTGTTGGCATGATAATAGATGAAGTCATAACTTGATAAGAGCTCTACTTGTCACCTGGTCTAAAGATTTTGATACTGTCATATTGTGATGATTTTGATATTGGTTCTAATCCAACATCTAAACTTTGATGAGCTGACTCAGTTAATTTGATTGTACAATATTGATTTATGTGAGGCTGAGCATATTGGTTTGGAAAAGTGTTATGTTTGCAAAGAGCATTGTATGAAGCAAGCTCCCAAATCCAATTATGTCTGCATTGACAGTTATCAGGTGAAGCCAAGAAGATGTGTCGATCCAAACCTCTACTTCAAAAGTGTCCCAAGGTATGACATTGATTTTTGTTTTGTTTTTATATACTGAAGGTCTGTTATTGACAGGTAATGAGCCTTTGATGATCGAAGTAAGAGGCAGACGACTTCCAAAGCTCGAAATAATTAATCATGGCATGATGTGTCATGTCCCTTCTCAAATATATTTGTAACAGAGTGTTGCTACACAATTTTGCATAATTTTGGCTAAGGAAGAGAACCCATCATTTTCGACTTAGGGACTTAGGAGGCAATTCAACTTTGTTCGGTTGCTAGTGGAATGTGGGGGGCACCCACATGAGAATTTGGACTGGGCCATTCGAATGGCTTGGAGGGAAGTCGAATAGGTGGATCGAGGGGCCCACATGAGGCAAGGGAGGCCCAAGGAGTTATAACGAGGGAGCAACTCTCATTTTGGATTCATTCTTACATCTTGCAAACAAAATTTCTTGACTGTTCGCTCTGTTGTTTAGCTGAGTCAACCAATTGTTTAGCCATGAATCTCTTAAGCAAGAGATTCAACCTCTACTTCGAGGGACCTTCCATGCCCGCCCTAGAGAGGCAGTTCCACAAGTATTTCAAGAGTTCCGGGGGTGTGTTACAACACTTCCATTCAGCGCAAAACAGGGAGTGCATATTTCGAGGTAGTTGGAGATTACGTAGGGGGAGTTTGGAGCCATCAAATATCAAGTATTTGTCAGGAGAGTTAGTGGACTAAGAGAGCAGCAATAGGCCAACATTATTTGTGAGTTTGGGAGCCAGCATTCCAACAGTTCAAATTGTTACTCTTGGGGACATCGCAGAGGCCATTCCAGTAGTTTTCGTGGAGCTTAGGAGTAGGTGCCATAGGCCGAAAGCCCATCCAAGAAGTCAGAGATTTGATAGTAGGGATCAGCCCAACGCTTTTGGACCATTTCCGAGAGGATTTACAGGCAGTTTCCAGCAGACCGAATTTTGCAGTTGTAGCTGAGGTTGGGCTCCGAGGGGGTCGAATTTCAAATGTCTAAACCAACCAAAATCCTTCGTGGGTTTTTCTGGGCTTAGGCCAAGGAGTCCAGGGTTAAAAGCATAAAATTTTCTGGGCATAGGAAGTGGACCTTTCAACCATTCGAACTTCAACAAAAAGGCAATTTTTTGGGGCAGCGCAGTGTAGATTGGTGCAGTAGTTGGACAGCCTTCAGTTTACGATCTTCACCCGGGCTTGGTCATGCTTGTCCATTGAGACAAGCCCAGGTGCACCATTTTATTATCCATTGTATTTTGCCTTCAGAAATGTAATAAAATGGCTCAGCGATTCCTTATTTGCAGCATTTCCATGGGTGTTTGATGTGTATTTCGTTTTTATATTCTACTGTACAAATTATTTGCTTTATATCACTTGTATTCCTACCAAGGATCATTACATGATGAATCAATTTCTAAAGTTAGGAAAAGATAATCTATATTGCGAAGCTATTGAAGAAGTATTCGAAAGTGGAAATGCAAATCCTTGGACACTCCAATTGAATTTCAAGATTTTCGAATCTTTGATCGGAGAATCCACAGTAAGTGAATTTTTACACCAACATTTCGAATCCCAAATGGGATCCATCATCAGGGTTAAGAGAAAGATGTTGGGAAGAAATATTATTGAACTCAATTTGGCAACTGACAGTTGATTGAAGCATTGATGTTCTGTTTTGAACACCCGTCCGTGTGTATATATATGTGATGTGCACAGAAACTAAAAGTATTCATGACTGAGCCGCTTCACTCACATTGAGTTGCCATCAAGCACCCTTCAAAATATTTGCATGGGATAATCAATTTACAATTATTCTTCCTATGATATGTGACTGCATGGATGTATTCTTGATGTTTGGGATTATGATTGATGAGCACATCTGGGTGTTGCCTTAGTATGAGATCTGCCAAGATATTTTTGGATGATAGATTCATAGCTTTACGCATGACCAAGTTTGAGCACAATGTTGCTAGCATGGCTAGCTATGAGACAAGATGAAGAAGCTCTTGAGAGAGTCGTCTGCGCAGGATCTGGATATAACACGGACACATTATGATGACAAGTGGGAATCGATTGGCAAAGAATCCCGCATATAGTTGAGACTGAGTTACCTTCATTGAGACAATGCTGCTATACGAGACAAGCTCAAGCATATGTGGTTGGCACCTCCTTGAGAGGGAGGATAACTACGGTATCCTTTTTGTGATATATATATATATATATATATATTGATATATTGTTCTAATATCATATTTGATTTGATGTCCTGTATGAACAGGAGACAATTGCTATTGGGACATGACGATTACCAAATATCATAACAATGATATGTTTCTGATCTACAAAGAGCAAGATCGATCGGGGAGATTGAGCCAACTCTTCCTCCCATGTCTGAGCTCCCAGGGAGAGGAATTGAGATAGAGGGCTCCTAGGGTTGAGGGACCTCTGGACAATAGGGTTGTTGAGAAATCCAGGGCATTAGCATTGCGTGATTTTTCTCAATTAGTAACTACTTGTGAGAGACTTTTCTTCATTAGATTAGGATCTTCTAGTTGCTTAAGTTACTAGTTTTCTTCTTCATCAAACAATTACTAATGCATGAACATAAATAGACAAGAGACACATAATGTAGGTTATCAACCAAGGTCAAAACCTCTCACTCTTTGAGAGGAAAACCCGCACAAATTCTTCTTATAGAGATTCTAATTGACAAATACCAAGGCCAAGACCCTTGACCTATTAGCCACTCCAAGACCAAGACACAAGTCCTTTTCTTTTTGCTCCTTTGTTCTTCTTGACTTCTCTTCCCCTTCGATATTTTAAACACTATAATAATCTCCTCAATGAACTATAGATGCACTAGAGATGTTACCAAAGCATGACACCAAAATGTGACTGTTGTAGCAGCACTGAAACACTGTGGTCTATCATTGAACTATAGTTCCTTTACAGAACCGAATTGTGGTCTCTTCATAGCATTGATTTGTAATATATTTATATAATATATGCTTGACCAAAATATTGTTTCTTTGTTGAAGTACTGAGACCTTCTCTCAGAAGTCTGAACTGTCATTTTTATGATTAGCCCTAGACACAACTTCGTTGTCCCTTCATCTCTTCCTCGTTGTCCCTTCCATCACTACCTCGTTGTCTCTTCCATCCGAACTTGTCTCTATACTAGATATCTGAATTTTATCTCTTTTCCACCCATCCGAAAATATGTCTATGTGGAATAGGCCGAGGTGCTTATTTATAGTGGTCACCAATGAACATAAGCCGACCTGTTCTTATGAAGGATTGTGTCTCAAAAGGTGAGCTAAAATGAGTGTTGTTACTCCATGTTGAAGCCGACATGGAAGAGGAGGACTTGTGCTTGTCATTGGAGGGCTATTTGACAATCATATTGACTCATATATATTCTTCATACATGACATTGACTCTATATGACTTTTATGACAAATCCTAAAGCTCTCAATGGGAGCTTATCTACAAAAAAACTCTTGCTCATGAAACCCATGAAGCAAGGCATAATAATAATTTTATTTTTTCTTCTTTACATCAATTACAAAAATCACAATTACATGTCATTATGAATACTGAACCTAGTTACACTTTTTCAATACTCCCTCTTAACTAGGGAGGTATTCATAATGGTACTTGGTCATTCTCAATCTGAAGAATTTCTCATAAGAAGAGTCGGATTGGTAACCCATCTGTATAGCATCATATCAACCAGCATTGTTACATAACAAGGCCTTGACTAACAACTTTATCCACATGATCAGAGCACAATGTTGGCAAGGCCAATGATTCATAGACACCATAATCATTGTCTCTCAAGGTACATACTCCACCCGAGTGTTCACGGAGTATGACCAACTTTGGTCTATTATTATCTTGGGTAGCCAGTCCTCATAAAATATCGGTCCACTACGACTACTCTTATCTTGGATGCCCTATCTCATGCTCAACGAGCATCAGATGCCAAATGTTTATCCAATCCTCCATTTTGTCTTCTCAGGTGAAGACCAGAATGATGTGTTTATCTCTCCCTCTCAATTAGGTAGAACAAATTAATTCCTAAGCTCCCTCTTGGCTCAGGAATTACCAAGTTTCTTCCAAGTAAGAAACTTGTTTTCAGGATCCCTCTTAATTAGGGACCTACAACAACCCCTCAACCAGTTGCTTGAAGAGCTCCTTCCTTCGACGTCATGAATTTCTCTGTCAAGGAGTCTTCATATTTTGTGGCTTCTTCATAGGGCACAAACCATCCATTACTTTCATTCATGGGGCAGTCATGTCATTATTCCTTTCATCAAAAAGTGATCCATTAGTCTTCATCTGGTCTTGCTTCATGTCATGCTGCCTTCTTCATGTTGTCTTCTTTGGAAGGATCTTACATCCTTCTTCATGGTCCTTTTGGAAGACATCCATATTTCTTCCCTTGACAGGCCTGCATAAACCCATCCAGATATTTGTTCAAAAATAAGAAATGAACACTTAAATTAAAATTACCTTTGTGATGGTCTTTCATCATGACATCTTCCAGTGTGCATAAGCATCCTCATACATGTTGACTTATCTCCCAAAGATATCCATTATCAAGGGTCTCCATCTTTTCCAAACTTCCATTAGAGTCTTCATATCTTTTCGAGGGATTTCCTAGTCAAATCTTCTTGGTCTTCTGGATGTTGATTGCCTTTACCATGATTGCATATCTCATGATCTCTTCCTTCCATATTTCATTTCATTCCCAGGGGCTTCCAATCAAAGATCCTCAATTGTAGTCAACCACACATACTTCATATGAGGACACATAATATCTACTGCGATTCATGCTTTCCGAAAACCTTTCATAGGAGGAGATTCCTTCCCTTTGATCATGCTTCTCAAGATCGAGCAGTGATCCATGTTACCTGCAACCATATAGCATGACTTTATAGTATTTAATACAAGCATACATACCTCATTTACCTTTAGGTCATCTAGGCTTCTTTCAGCATCTTCCTTGATTGAAAAGAGCTTCAATCCCTTGATTTGCTTCATCTCTTATGTCATCATACCATCATCCCATGAATTCCACAAGTTGGAGTTCCTGATGAAAAACTTGCTTCCTCTCTAGATTAGAGAATCTTGAGAATCTTGCATATCCCTTATGCAGCAGATGTTTCCTTTTGACTTGATGTATGATGAGACTTGTCCTAGATGACTTCTTCCCTTCCTTAAGTTTTCAATGAGGTTCCCAAGAGCTATAACCTTCACAGTTGATTGCCATAGATTTTGTTCCAACTTTCCTGTTAAGAGCTCTTGCTTCTAATGTTTTTCCTCTTCCAGCTTCCTCCACTTCTTCGGTGAAATGGACTTCTTACCTATCTTCCTTGTTATTTCCCTACTTGAGCTTAGGGCAATCATTCATGTAATGCTCATAACATTGAATCTTAGTTATGTTCGTCTTTCCTTTCGACAAATATCTGAATTCTTTTTGCCCTCAACCTGTGTTCTCCCATCTTGCATAGAGACCATATGTTGTTGAATGGGATAGCCTTCTTATCCTCATACACATTTGTTACCTTGTTCATCAGTTAGTGTATTTGGAACAATGAGGATTATCTCTCCCAGATCTTGTAGTTGAGATCTTATGAAGATAACCTTTTATCCTTTGATACCTTCTATTTGTGTATATCAGACCCAATTAATATGACCTACTTTATCGCATCTTCAGAGAATAGTTCTACCAGTTTATCATATATCTCTTTGATGTCTCCAATCCTGCTATATAGGGATGAGGGGACCTTTCACTGGTTTCATGAGAATCCCTTGAGCCCTTTGATTCCTTTCCATGTATTCAGATCATGCTTGACTTTTGGATAGTTTGGAGACTTTTCCATTAAAATGACTTCACTTTCTTCGAGGATTATGTCTATCCTCCTTTTCCATGCAAGGAAGTTCGATGACCCAACTAGCTTATAGATCTCCTTGCAAAAGAAAATCATTTTACTATATTAGATTATAGAATGAAAGATACTTGATAAGTGAAGATGAAATCTTTAACTTGATCCCTTTGATGATGGTGGTTGATGAATATGTATTAGTGCCCTTTTGGATGATTTTCTTCCAAATGAAATCCCTTCTTCAATAAAGGAGATTGCCTCTTTTATGATGACAACGCCTTTGATCTAGCTCCCTTTGATGAATGTCTTAATGCTTCCTCAGATGATCTTCTTTACGGATAAGGGAGAGGTCCTTGCTTCAATGAGAGGGAACTTGTCTTATAGCCTTTTGAAGAAGATGACAATGCCTTTAGCCTTCTAGCCTTCAAGATACTTCAAATTCTTGGTGGTGAAAGAGTGCAGATCATAAATGCTTCTAGGGTTTGGACTTTCTCCAATATGATGTAATCTTAGTCCTAGAAATGCTTCTATACTTCTTGCATTATAGATCTCTTCCACTTGATGAGGGTCTTTGTGGTCTTTTAATGATGACTTAGAGGATCCAAACCTTTTGTTGGTGTAGACTTCTTCTTCAATCTAGGGTTTCATAATTTGATGTAGATCTTGACTTTTTCTTTCATATCCTTTGACTTGCTTTGACGCCTTTCTTGAAATTCAGTCCTTGAGTGTCTCTTTTATTACATGCCCTTTTCTAGAACACCTTAGCTCTGATACCATGTTGAGAAATCCAGGGCATTAGCATTAGGTGATTTCTCTCAATTAGCAACTGCTTGTGAGTGACTTTTTCTTCATTAGATTAGGATATTCTAGTTGCTTAAGTTATTAGTTTTCTTCTTCATCAAACAGTTACTAATGCATGAACATAAATAGACAAGAGACACAAAATGTAGGCTATCAACCAAGGCCAAAACCTCTCACTCTTTGAGAGGAAAACCTGCACAAATTCTTCTTATAGAGATTCCAAATGACGAATACCAAGACCAAGACCCTTGACCTATTAGCCACTCCAAGACAAAGACACAACTCATTTTCCTTCTACTCCTTTCTTTTCTTGACTTCTCTTCCTCTTCGATCTTTTAAACAATGAGATCATCTCCTTAACGAACTATAGATGCACTAGAGATGTTACCGAGGCATGACACCAAAATGTGATTGTTGTAGCAGCACTGAAACACTATGGTCTATCACTGAACTGTAGTTCCTTTATAGAACCGAACTATGGTCTCTTCATAGCAATGAACATCAATCTGTAATATTTATATACCCTTGACCGAATATTGTTTCTCTGCTAAAGTACCGAGACCTTCTCTCAGAAGTCTAAACTGTCATTTATGTGATTAGCCTTAGACAAAACTTCGTTGTCACTTCATCTCTTCCTCGTTGTCCCTTCCATCTCTACTTCGTTGTCCCTTCCATCCGAACTTGTCTCTGTACTAGAGATCTGAATTTTATCTTTGTTCCACCCATCCGAAAATCTCAGAGAGATGTATCCGAAAATCTGTCTCTGTAGAATAGGTCGAGACACCTATTTATAGTGGTCTCCCATGAATATAAGCTGACCTATTCTTATGAAGTGTTTCGTCTCAAAAGGTGAGCTGATATGAGTGTTGTTACTCCATCTTGAAGCCGACATGGAAGAGGAGGACTTGTGCTTGTCGTTGGAGGGTTATTTGACAATCGTATTGACATATACATGACATTGACTCTATGAATTTTATGACAAATCCTAAAGCTCTCAATGAGAACTTATCTAAAAATAAAAACTCTTGCTCATGAAACCCATGAAGCAAGACAATAATAATTTTATTTTTTCTTCCTTACATCATTTACAAAAATCACAGTTACATGTCATTATGAAGATCAAACCTAGTTACACTTTTTCAACAAGCGTATCACCCCTATATGTTACCCATAGGGTTGGAGTAGTGGCTCACCCTATCTGGGTTTTTGCAAAGTATAGCCCAGTTGGCATCATACCCACAAGTTGGGTTTGTTAGGATTGTCTCTTCCCATCTGGCCAACGGGTTGAGGAGGCTTGGAG
This sequence comes from Pinus taeda, assembly GCA_000404065.3. Classification (NCBI taxonomy): domain Eukaryota; kingdom Viridiplantae; phylum Streptophyta; class Pinopsida; order Pinales; family Pinaceae; genus Pinus; species Pinus taeda. The sequence continues at coordinate 61,902 of APFE030588300.1, forward strand.
ACATGTGATCCTTAGCTCTTGGTAAGTCAAGTATCTCGCCCAAGCTCGGATTATGATGCAAGTGTTCTACCACATGACTCTTGAAGGCCATTGTTGGCAAGATCGATAGGCAATAAGATGGGTTGAGTAGTAGCTCCCTTATATCACATATTGCTCGATATGGAGTCATAGTAGTAGCTCCCCCATGAGATTTTGAGTTGAGATATGCTCCCCGATATGGTTCCAAGTTGAGATGTGCTCCCTAATGATATGCTCTCTGATGTTGATGCGGGTCGTAGATCTGACTCCCCGCCAAAATTCCCGGGTAGTAGCCCGCTAACAAAGATTCCGAGTAGTAACTCACTGACAGAGATTCCAGGTAGTAACCTGATGAATAAGAGGGGTAGCTTAGGCTCCCCTCTGATGACAAATTCTTCTTCTTTTAGATTCAAGAATATTCAGCATATGGGCAAAGACAATTAAGAGTTAAGCGAGAATGAGTTAGAGATGAATTGAGATGATGAGATACTTGAGATTGGATATGATATGATGACATGATGATCGATGGTCTGATATTGGCAGGTGGAATTCTCCCTAGTTGAGAGGGAGTGTTAAAAATATGCAATAACGATCAAATTCCACTTTGGATAGCTTACTTGATGGAGATAATGATTGCATTGAATTCCTCTTTTCGAGAGGACCAAAATTGACCTTAAGATCACTCAAATCGGATAAGGGAAAGTGTACTTATGAAGAAAATCCCACATGTGCATATTTGATAAGGTCGGCCCTAAAGCAAAGTGCACCACCTTGAAAGGTTATAAATACAAGTGCCCTCTACCTCATTTAGACACAATCATGAGACACTCTTCTATCTTGGTTTTTGGCTCGCACAAGTCTAAGGATCATCTGCGGAGGATCAAGTACGCTCTAAGGTGAAATTACAAGGTCCAAAGTTCGCATGTCAGTTTTAGGTTTTGGGCCACAGTTGCAGGTACAACACAAGATGAAGTCGACTACAGTGGCTCACACAAAAGCTCATTTGTGTGACTAGAGCCTTCCAGTCACACAGACAATTCTCCATCCATGCGACTGGGGCTTTAGGGTTTCTGTAGTCCAAATCTGACTCCAATCACTCGCATGCCAAGCTTACGGGAGCAATTGGGAAAGCCATAGTCACTCGCATGACACCTCCTCTGTGTGATTGGGACATAAAACATGAAATCTCAATCTTCCGAAGATTTTGCTTCGTGACTGCAATGTTCGGCAGTTGACCGCAGACAATGACAATTCATTACAAGTTTCTGAATTAGGGTTTTGAGTATAAGCATTGTTGGGTTCATTCCATGGATGTTGTAGTTGTTTTGTTGAATAGTTGCATAGATGAAGATATGGATCATTGTACTCTCTTTTGATGAATAATTTAATGACGATCTAATAAGAAGAATTTGAAAGAGTTTCCCCCATTGTGGGTTTTCCCCTGGTCACCGACCAATCTTGGTGTCTCTATGTGTGAATGCTTTTCTTCTACTGTTCCTTTATGTTTCGTTGCATTGATAATGATGATATTGTTCTTTTTACATAGTTGCATATGTTGCTGAATAATGATGTAAATCTGAATAATGTTATGATGTTATGGGGTGAACTTAATGTGTTAATGAAGAAATGCAATTATCAGAGCAAAGAACAATATAGCCCTATGAAAAATTAACAATATTGAATCCAACATACCGTCAAACTATCTCATGACTACTTGTTGCCTTTTCAATTTCTCTAGTGTACACATTTCTACTATATATTCTTCCTGGAAGCCATTCCATATCCAAAACTTTTTTATATCATTCCTCACTGTCAGAGTTACAAGAATAATCGATATGTATCCTTTGAATTGTAGAATTCATGTCAATCCTTGTTATTGGATCCCTCTTAAGTCTTCCTTTGCATTACTTATCTTCAAATTGAATAACAACCAATCATGATCCTGCCAATAATATGTTCTGCTACCATATGTTAAACAACCATCTAGAAGAGTGTTAACTTCCCTTTTCAACTATCATGTGTTTGCCATTAACTTTTTGTCTATCTCTAATGCATTATATTCTTTCTTTAATTCTCTCTAAAGATATGAGTCCTCTGATAAAAACTTCATCCAAGGTAAGTATACTTCTTTCTTCTAAGCTACCATCAAACTACTTCTTTAATGATGTCCATGTAATGTAGAATCATGAGATTCCTTCCTTTTGAAGAGAGTAACCTCATTTATCCTTCCATGCTGCTTCTAGATTTTTCCTTCAATGCATATTGATAAGTTGCCTGATCCTTTTGTAGAATAGACTTCTCCCATGTTTCTTTGATTCCTCCATTCAAAAGTCAAACTTTGGTGATATCACTAGATTGATGCTTGAAAAAAAATATCATACTGAAGAGACATTTATAATGTTGCATAATGATCCTGACTCTACTATAGCTCTGCTTCTATTGAGAATCTTGTAGTTCTACTTGCTATGCGACTACTTCTAAATCTTCATGATAAAATTGTAACTGCTACTGTAACTGTAAAATGCTTGATGGCCCAAATTCTTCTATTCCTGCTTGCTAGATGATAAGATGATTGTTTCCAACCTTTTGTAATAAGATGCAACTAACTATGTAGACTCCATTTCTTCCAATGTTATATGCTTCTTTCCATGATACCATAATTTGCAAATCCCAAGACCCTTCTACAAATGTAACTACAACTACTACTCTAACTACCATCTTCTATATGAAAACAAATTGCTTGCAAACTTTGTAATAGTTGAGTCCTTCAATAATAGAGGTCCTTATGGTCTTCAATCTTTGGTTTTTTCTGACCTTCTTCATCTTTTGCAATGTGAGCTTCACTAATCTCTTTCCTCTTGTTGTTCTTCTTGTTCTTAAGATCTTTGGGAAAATTTATTTTATAATGTCCATATTCGTTGCAACCAAAGTATTGCACTTTAGACATGTCTCGACTTCCATGTGGTTGATTTTTGTTGTTGTTGTTGTTGTTGTTGTTGTTGTTGTTCTATCTACGACAAGGTTCAAATCTTCCAAACTTCTTCCTTGATCTAGCAACAAAAGCCTGAGCATTCTCAATATTCGCTTCAGTGTCATCCTTTGCTTTTAATCTTGCTTCTTCTAGAATACATTGTGCCCAAAGTTCTTCAAATGTTGGAATTTATTTTCTTGCATAGATGCTACTTATAAAACCACTCGAATCTGGAGGTAGAGCATAGAGTACGAAAGTAATTAACTCTAAATCTAATATGACTTCTCCAAGCCCTTGAAGTTGATCCTTCAACTTTGAAATTTTCATAAGATATGAAGGCACATCTTCATCTTTTGATAAGCTTGTTCTATAAAGTTGATTCCTTAGAGAGATTTATGACCAGTAGTATTGACAAAATATAATTTCACCAATTTGTCATAGACTCCTTTGGATGTGGACAAATCTAAAACAAAGGGGGTGAACCTGTGAGGTGATCCTTGGTAGACTCAAAGAGGATTCTTTGAGCCCTAATCTCTCCCTTATTGTATTTGGCCACTTCTTGAGCCTTACTTTGGTCTTGAGCTAGAAATTTATCCAAAACGAAATCCATAACTTCATTTTCTATGAGAACCAAATCAATTATTTTCTTCCAAGCCTTGAAATTAGAGGCTCCATCGAGATTGTTGCCTTCCTTACAAATAGATCCCATTAGACTAGGAGTTTGAGACATAGAATGTAGTAAAGTACTTGTCAAAGCAGAGTAGGCTGATATAAGATTCTTTCCAAGAATATTGATGATGCTTCAAAGATGTTCTTGAGTAATGGCTTCTATAGAGATTTCTCCAAGCTACTATGATGACTTCTTTAATGATGAGTGATAAATGAGCAAGAGCTTGTTGATAATATCTTCAAGAGAGAGAGATGATGATCCTCTTGTTTCCTTCCTTTTGTCCTCAAGTATGGCCGTTGCAAATGGTGTCCTCCAAAGAGTGAGATGATTGTTGTAGAAGTATCTTCAAATGTGCTAGCAAAAGTGATCTTCAAGCTGCCCTTCCTTCATCTTAGCTCTGATACCATGTTGAGAAATCAATATGCTTGTGGATTAAAGTAAATTTCTCTTACTTGATAATTACTTGTGAATGTTGTTGGCCTTTTATTACTTATATTATCTTCTCTTCATCAAGCAATTACCAAAAAAATTACAGAACACAAAGATGTAGGCTCTAAGCCGGGGCAAAACCCCACAAGGGGGAAAACCCAACAAATCCTATTCTTATAGAATCATATCAAAGTAAGATATCCAAGACCAAGACTACAACAAAAGCCTCAAGTCAGCCCTCCTTCAAGCCTTCTTGAACCAAGTCAACGTTGGTCAGCGCTCTCAAAATCTGGTCAAATATTAGAGTTTGGCCCTAATCCGAATCTACAATTTTCAGACCTGTAATTTCCCATAGTAACCCCAGAACCTTCGCACGTGTGAGCATGAATAGGGAAAAAATAATGATTTTTCTCTCTTTTGACCTTCGCTCTCTCTCCTTGACTTTTGCTCTATTGCCCTTGACTTCCATTTATTTTTCCTTCTCTTCTTGGCAGAGAAATTGAAGTGATGAGTTGGTGATCAAACGAGGTTGAGCTGCCTTCTATTTATACATGTCCATGAGGTCGAATAGGTGCCTCTTTTGGTCGGCTTGTCCAGGAGAGCCGACTTAATCTTGTGGATGAAAAAGTTGACCTTTTGACTCAAACAAAAAAGATTTTTCTTTTTCTTACAATTAGTCCAAATAGGAATTGGACTCAATAATATTTCTTTGACTCGTGACAAATTTTATTTTAACTCAAATAAACCTACAAGCGTGAAGAACATGCTTCGACGAGAAAAATAAAATAATTATAATAATTTTTTCTTCTTTTCTTTTTACATGAAATACATATAGATACAAGTACAATGATAATTATGAGGACCGAGCCTAGTTACATTTGCACCACATTTCTCCCACTTAAACACAAATCACTCTAGCTGAGTTGTGCTCTATCATGGGAGAATCCTCTTGCCACAAAATTTGCTTCATTCTTCCCGATGCTTCCATCTGTTGCTTGAGCCATGGCAACCTTCACAATGTACCTGTAACCCTCATTAGGAGGTCATGGAAGAAATGATTATAACCAAGTAAAAGATACAAAGACAAGAGGCTATCTAACAGTAAAACATTAATAATCAAGGAAGAGAGATATAAAGTATTTATCTTTTGAGGATTGTATGGAATTGTCAACTCCCTCTTAATCCTTGCCTTCTAGCAAAAATCATTGAAATCCATCAGCAAACTCATCATCCCCATCCTCATCATCAGCATGTTGCTTTCCCTTCCTTTATAACATGAGTTAGGGTTTCTTTGTCTAGTTCCAAGGTTTTATCTACAAACCCTAGGGTTTTCTTATCCAAGACTTCCAGTTCTTCCAAGAAGGGTTCATAGCACAAGTGTTATGACTTCCCTTGCTCTATGTGTGAGGGCCTTTCTTCTCAACTCCTTTGTCTATGGAGTAACTTTCTTGAATCAAATCAAATTGATCAAATCCCAAATGCTTCAAGAAAAACTTTTCCATCTACTAATATATTCTAGCAACAACCAGAATCAAGCAATGGCACCCTAGCACTAGCAACATCTCAACCACTACAATCATAATCACGACACTACAATGCAAGGCATCTTCTGCATACTTGACAAGAGCCCTTAGTCATACAGGATATTTCCATAGTAGTACAAGGTTCATATTATATGGCATTAGTATTCTAGAGACTTAGATTTCTTCATCTTCAAAAAACAACACTCTGCTTTTGCAGTATAATACAACGGAAATATCCCTACACAAGTCTATACAAAAAAACTTCAATCCAACATATCACACTTAAAGATGCCAAACGATATAGGCACAAGTGTATGGAACACACTTTGTCCATCCCCCTTAGCACACCTTATCTTGCCTTTAGGCCTTATCAAACTTTGAATCATAATCCAAATTCAAAACTGTGATGATGTCATTACTTCAAGACAGCTTATATGCTACAAAACAGCAGGTATACATTCACTGGTTGTGAGACAGTGACCTTACAACATCTTTCTACAGTAAACAAGTACCTCAATAACAGTATGCAAAACCCTTATTCATACTTTTCAGGTCTTCTAGGGTTTACAAACCCTAAGACAAATAAGATCATCAAATATGTCATGTGCAAATTTTCTTGCTGTAGATAATACAGATGGGACAATTCATCATAAGACAAGAATGTGCCATGGAGTCCCATGCCTCCAAATATGAGATGAAGTTGTCAACAAGGCGATGTTATCAGTCAAACAAGGAATGCTCCATCTGGTCCAAGCAAATGTACAATCATCCTTTGTTAGTCTTGTAATCTACCTCTTTGTTAACTAGTATCATAAAACAAAATATTGCAGGTAAACAAGGAATGCTTCATAAAATATAAGATGCTTCAATATCTTCCATATCAACCAAGGCAAACAAACAATCTTCAGTTTGCATGAGCATGTGAAACTTGAAATGGTTCTTCACAGATATTGAAAACACTTCACACTTATCAACCATGAACTGTTATTGCCATTCTACAAGATTGGGCACAACTCTGGGTGCAAAACATGCAGTCTAGATCCAGAGCCCATTGTGAATATTCCCCTTTAAGCAATGAATTAAGATCTTGAGTTTTTCTCTTCCTCTCAATATAACTCTAATGAAAAAAATCAAAAGTTTAGCAATACAGTTTTGACTTCAATAAGGCATTAATCAAATCCCACCTTAACTTACAAGAGAGGCTCCTTTCCATGACTCTTTGCAAATAAACTTCAGCAGACCTCTTACACAGAAGACAAGTTTGCTGCCTTTTCCATTGAATGAGGCACTTTGGACTTCACCTACAGAGGTTCCTCTGACTCTGACACTTGAACTGAGGCCTGTTTTGGTCTCTAACTGTGGCCTGCTCTTATTGTCAAGGTTTTTCTTCAGCATACTTTGGGATTTTGACCTTCAAGAAATAAATAGAAACTCGGCTTTTCAGTGTAGCAGATGGGTAGCTTGATTTACTTCTAGGGCAGAATTCCTTACAAAGAAATCAACTGACTGTGGATTCTTCTTAAGGATCTCGGCTTTCTTCATCATAAGGATGTGATTGATGATGAGAAGGGCCAATGCCATCTGATAGAGAACAAGCCCTAAAAGAATAACTTGAAACAAGCTGACTTGGCTTCTTCAAGGCTGCTCTTTCACCCCGGTCTGATACCATGTTGATTTTTCAAGACTTTCTAATCTGATAATTACTTCTAATGATTCTTTATCCAATTCTTCTTGTGTCACATTTTTCATTAAGCAATTATACATACAAAATCTCAACAGCGAGACAATAATGACAGTAGGATCATGAAGAGATAGGCAAGCACAAGAGACACAAATTTTACCATGGGAAAACGCTCTTTTAGGGAAAAACTCAGCAAACATTTCTTAGAGAAATTATCCAATTCAACAAGAGATACAATCTGATATTTTCAGTCAAAATAAAGTCAAACAACCAGCAACAAAACCGAGGTCAAACCTGGTCAAACTGTCCACAAGCCTAACCAAACTGCTGCTCAAAAAGTTTCGGTCAACTCTGGTCAACTAGGCTGAATTTCGGCCTCCTGCTCCTCCAAAGAAAATTTGATCTGCTGCCCAACAAAATGCCCAAAAAAACTTTGGCCTCTCTCCACACGTGCGAAATCAGACTGAGGTCAAAACAGAGACAAGATAACTCAGTCAACGCTAGACTGTTCTGGTCAACTTCAGTATCCTCTTTCTCTCTCTCCTTTGGATAGATGAACAGAAGAATATGTTTGAGGTGTGATCCGAATTAGAGCCTTGAGAAGGAGGACGAGTAGCCTCTATATAGTCATCTCATGAGCCCGAATAGGTGTCTTTTGGGGCTGGCCAACTTGTACTTCCTTGGACGGCCGACTTGACTTTTGGAGACAATTTAAATTCAAAATTTCTTCTTTTATATTTCTTTTAGAGACCGACTTGGAGCAGCTAGGAATACCAACTGCGGTTACCCAAAATTCAACAGTTTCTGCCTCAAACAGGACTGTAACTATTGGTTTCTTATCATTTTTAAGGTGCAAGGTTCATAACAAATTCAGAGTATTTATAGGAAAATTTGAACTTATCTTTACTCATATGGATAAAACAGAGAAAGGTATACACAGTGCAAGCAGAAAACAAACAGGCATCAAAAGAAGAAAGAGGACACATTACTCACAGCCAAGTGAAAGCACTTGCAGAGAGTCAGTAGTACATGTACATTCTCCACTGCAATGCCTTTGAATGCCACTGCCTGTGAACAGAACAGATTCCAGTCAAAAACAGAAACGTCTATGCATAGGTGGAAAATTCTAAACAAAATAAAGTAAAAATAATTGCCCTTTATTTCTCAATCCAAAAAGTGATACACGCATTTAAAGTGAGCATTACCTGTTCTACAAAATGATGAAAAATTCCATATGAAGGAACAAGGACCTCCTTTGCTATCATCTCCAATTGTTCAGGGACAGGTTCCCTCGCCACTTTTGGGTTCAAGAAGTACTACAAGAAAGGAAACTACCATAATAAGATTGAGAGTTGTTACATAACATCCCTTTTACCAATCCATCTTAATCCCTCGGGTACCAGTATATTAATGCAAGCAGTAACTGTAATGGGCATCATAACTACAAATCCACTTAGCAAAAGGAAGCACTACAACCAGCAATTTCTGAAAATAATTACAGTATTCAAATGCATCTACACCACATACTTTTTTCTGCAACATGACATCTGATTATAGGTGAAAAGGGAAACTTCTAAAGCCTACAATGACACTTATTCCAAAACATCATCGTGCCCAGCATGGGTTATATTCACTTTATTAACCTTTTATTCTATCATTTGTATTATACTTTAGTCCAATTGTTCATCCAATCTGTTAGTGTAATGTTTAAACTTATATCTGCCTTTTTCTATTTACAGATCCAGGGACAGGTTCCTTTGCCACTTCTGGGTTCAAGAAGTATTATAAGAAAGGAAACTACCATAATAAGATTGAGAGTTGTTACATAAACATCCCTTTCACCAAGACATCTTAATCCCTCGGGTAACAGTATATTAATGCAAGCAGTAACTGTAATGGGCATCATAACTACAAATCCACTTAGCAAATGGAAGCTTTACAACCAGTAATTTCTGAAAATAATTACGGTATTCAAATGCATCTACACCACATATTTTTTCTGCAGCATGACATCTGATTATGGGTGATAAGAAAAACTTCCTAAGCCTACAATGGCACTTATTCCAAAACATCATGGCTACACAGCATGGGTTGATTTCACTTTATTAACCTTTTATTTTATCATTTGTACTATACTTTAGTCCAACTGTTCATCCAATCTGTTAGTGTAATGTTTAAACTTATATCCGGTTTTATTTCATTAGTAGTTGCATTATGGAAGAGGTTATGACTTCCATTATATATACCCTTCCACATTTTGCTTTACAGTGTAAATAATTTTTTATAAATATAAGATGTATTTTCCAAAGGAAAAATGTTAGAATCTTGACTTCTAACACAGTGACATTTATTGGGCATGTGGTAGTCCCGTTGAAGTTATATATGTAGTAATTTAGTGGCTCGCTTTTGGCTTGTGGCACTCTGTCAAAATTGTACATTATTACGTGTAACTCTTGAGTCACAAAGATAAATTGTAGGTTGATCAAGCACAAGTACTTAGAGTCGGAGAAGAATATATTGAACAAGTAAATGGGGTGTTGTTGCTTGTCCACCAACGATGAAGTAAATTCATATTGTGGTCCCCAACACCAGCAAATAAAATACTATGAAGTGTTTATGCCAACCAATCTCCATGGATGAAGATACTCACCAACACATTCAGCAAAATAGTTCAAGGATAGAGATAAATCGAAGTGATGACCAAAATGTCTATACAAGGAATGTTTAAAAAAAATTCCATTAAGTTTGGAAGAAATCATTAAGATGTTGCACGATGAAGGTAGGGATGTTGCCAAGATGTTCTAGATTGAGTATGGACATGATCTCAATAGGACAGTGAGCTATCCAAGAAGAGAACCTAATAAATATCTTGCTTAAGGAACAAGGACATGGAGTTGGGGAGGCCAATATGCGCAAGAAGAGGACAACTTGTGACAACATCCGAGCTAAGTAACCGGATTTGTTGATATACCTCGGCAAATCCGAATCCCGCGAATCGGATACAATTCGCTGGGAATTCGTCCCAAACCGGATTCGACGAGTCCGAATAGGATTTGTACGAATCCCGTACATGCTCAGCGAATCACGATTCTAGGATTCGTATCCCAAAAAACAGCCTCCCGTAGGTTAAAAACCACAAATTTCCTTTATTGTTTCACGTTGTTTGTCATTTGTCTTTGCATTGTTTGCGCTGTGGGCAAAGAAATAAGGGTTTGGAGCAAGGAGCTAAGGGAGTAGAGCATTCAACAAGAAGATTCAAGCACCAGGTAAGTGCATTTCAGCTCCATTTTTTTTGCATTTCTTATTCTATTACAGCAGTTTGTTATGATTTTTTGTTTACAAATTTGTGCATGTTTTGTTCATTTTTTTACAGTATTCATGGCTCAATCAAAGGCAGCAGTTAGGGGGCAAAGGAAGGGCAAGAATATCTCCATTGGAGATGCCCCTCCTCCTCCAATATCATCAGAGTCTGCTGCAAGTAATGTTGAGGGAAGAGGAGGACCTAAAGACAACATTGAAAAATATCCCTTGTAGAAATATGTCACAAGAGAGGATGGGACAAGCACCAAGGGGAAGGGAGGAGGCAATGTGCAATGGAGATGCAACTTTTGTCACATTGCTTTCAAAAGCACATATTTCCGCATGAAAGGCCTTTTGTTGGCTTTACCGGGTTGTGGGATTGGAGCTTGTAAAGCTTTTCCTTTACAAAAGAGGAAAGAAATGGAAAAGGAGTCCAATGTTGGTATGGAAAATGTGGCTTCAAAATCAAGGAAACCTAAGAATGAAGACCCCCTTCCATTTTTGAGGAAAGGCACCACCAAATTTCCATTTGAGAGTTCTACTTCTATTGGGGGACAAGCAGCAAAAAGAAGAGCAATTGCACTTGGTCCAATGGACAAGATTTTCCAAAAAGAGAGACGGGAAGAGCTTGATCTCACCATTGCCTTCTTCTTCTATCAAAACTTCATATCATTTAATGTTGCATGCTCACCTCTATTTATTGAGATGTGCCGAGCTCTAACTCAAGGGGCTCCATCAGGGTATGTGCCTCCTTTGTCAGAGAAGATGAGAACCACATTGTTGACGAAGGCAAAAAAAGAGGTGCAAAAAATGCTTGATCCTATTGTAGCATCATGGCCAACATCTGGGGTTAGCATTGTTTCTGATGGATGGACAGATCCAGCACAACACGCAATCATCAACTTCATGGTGTTTTCCTTGAATGGTCCAGTTTTCTTGAAAGCAGTGGATACACTTGGAGAATACAAAGATGCACAATTTATTGGTGAGTTATTTATTAAAGTTATTGAAGATGTAGGTGTTGATTCTTGTGTGCAAATCATTACAGATAATGCACCTGTTTGCAAGGCTGCTAGCATGATTGTGGAAGCTAAATATCCACAAGTGTTTTGGACACCTTGCATTGTCCATTCATTGAACTTAGCACTGAAATCCATTGCTCCTGATGTGCTTTGGATTGGTAACATTATTGAGGATGCACGACATATCCGTAACTTTGTGCAAAATCATAAAAATGCCCTCACTATCTGCAAGGAGTACACCAATCTATCATTGTTGAAGATTGTTGATACACGGTTTGCCTCTTCATTCATGATGTTGAAGAGGTTGAGGGAGGTCAAGACCGCTCTTGGGTCCATGGTTATTTCTGAATTTTGGTCTTTTTGGAGAAAGACAGATCAGTTAGCCTCTAAAAGAGTGAAGGACACAGTGCTAGATGATGCTTGGTGGGAGAAGGTAGATCTAATTATTCGGATCATGGACCCTATCATTTCTTTGCTTTGATTTGCATATACAGACAAACCCATCCTAGGAGAGGTTTATGAGGGATGGGTTTCCATGACTGAGTCTGTGAGGAGCATTATTCTATAGAGTGAGTGCCCCAAGTATGAGACATCACCAGAGGCCTTCTGTGATACTATACAGGATATTCTTGTCAGCAAATGGGACAAGAATTGTACACCTTTACATTGTTTGGCTCACTCATTGAACCCTAAATACTACATCCATGAGTGGTTGAATGGTGGAGCTTCCCGCAGATTCCCTCCTCACATGGATGGTGAAATCTCACAAAGGAGGAAAGAGGCATTCAGGCAGGTTTTTCAAGATAGTGCATTGCTTGATGAGGTGCAGGATGCCTTTGCGGAGTTTTCCACTGGCACTGGTCGATTTGCAGGATATGATGTGATTAGAGACAGGGGGGCTAAGAAGCCCTATTCTTGGTGGGCAAATCATGGGGCAACAAGCCCTCCTCTTCAACAGTTAGCCATGAAGCTCCTCTCTCAGGTGACTTCATCCTCTTGTTGTGAGAGGAATTGGAGCACATATGGGAATTTGTATAGTGTGAAGAAGAGCAGGCTTGAGCAGTCCAGGGTAGAGACAATGATGTATGTGCACACCAACCTTCGCCTTATTTACAGGCAGAGGGAAGAGTGGTTGAGGGGAAAGACAAAGATGTGGGATGTCTTTCCTAGTGATATGGATCTGGACAGCAGTGTTGAGTTGGCATTTGCCAACATGGATCTCAATGATCCAGTGCTAGACCCTGTTAGATTTGATGACATGGAGGGGTCATCCTCCACACTAGCAGATGCGGAGATGACTATGGATATAGGGGAGGAGGAGGATGCAGAGGAGAGCAGTGGTGACCATGATGATGAGGACATTGACGCTGATTCTGATGATGACTCTGAGGATTGATGACTACCTATTGCCTTGAGGCTTGTATACCTGTAGTTGTTTTACATTTTCTATTTCTATTTGCCATTGGCATTGTACCAGCACTATCTATGTAACTCATTTTGATTTGATGACTTAACGAGAAAACTACAATTGTCAGTGTCTTTATCTTACTATCTTGTAGTTGTAAGTTGTCTTTCGTTTATGAATTATGAATCATGATTTATGTGACCACTGACAATGACATGTATTTGAATTTTCAATTTTGTATGTACTATGCATGCTATAGATGAAGATATATGTTTGAAATCAATGAATTTGTATCATTAATTAGAACTTGTGTAAAAAAAATCTAATTTTTAATATTATATTATATATTATATATATAATATATATATATATATATATATTATTAATAAAATAATATATAACGAATCCTACGTATCCTATTCCGGGGGGTCAACGTGTCCGAATCTGACACTCGAATCCCCGAATCCTGAATCCCCATGTCAGGTGACTTAGCATCCAAGAGAAAAATGAATCTACCATTATGAGGAGCAAAGGATAGCATGTGAGAACATCCAATACTAAATTGGATGTAAAAAAACTCCACGCAAGTAAGATGACCTGCATGAATTTCCTTGTGAAATTTGGAATCTTGAAGGTACAATGAGGTCCTACATGGATATCCTGATTAAAGATAGGTGAGCCAATCACTGAAAGGATGGTCTATCAAGAGCTACCCATGTTATAAGACCCTTGTTATGAGAGAGGAAAAATTGCTATTCAGAAGACAACATAACTCAATCAAGAACAAAATAAGTGAAGTTTTCATGCAAGGAAGATAACGAACATTAAGGTTAAGTGGATAGACAAACATAATAGGTGATAATCTCATGCCTATCCAATCAAACTTGGAGGTTGTTTATATAGGGGTTATTTTAAGAAATGACACTAAAAATGAGCTTCAAACAAATATAATAAACAAAAGCCTTGTAGAGCCAAGCACTAGAAAACAACATTTTGGCAAATACAAATTACCTAATAATTTGAGATGCCAAGATATATTTTCAACAAGCTTGGACAAGTGACTAATCTAAAAGGCAATGCTCTATCTAACAAAAAATATATGAGATTAGAAAATAACTAACAAATCAACACATGATAAAAATGCAAGGAAATAAAACCACTAAAGTAAGAAAAGTAACATGAAGAAATGTTATTAAACAATAATCTCATAAAATTTTCACTATATTTACCAAGTAGCCACTTATTCATATGGAAACTCTAGCATACACTAGACATCTCCCTTGGCCATGTCTAATTGTACAATACCCCAACCTTCAATCAAAAGAAAAACACAACCACAAAAGCGCCCTATAGAGAACCAATTTTGTCTCGAACAAGGATTTGACTTTTGAAGAGGATCTAGTAACACAAAATGCTAAAAAAGTTACATAAAGAATGCAAGCCACTTCCTTTGGAATAGCTCATCCTCTTTCAAAGAAAAGGTAAACATAACCATTCCATTGTTCACTAAGGCATTCTTATTCTCCCTAATTCTCCTGCAAATCGGATGATTATTCATCTACAAATGGGATGCTTATTCTACTTAATCTACACCCTTACAATGCTTGAGTGGCCTTCTTTGTTCACCTGGCTTCCTCTCAAACATCCTATCTTGAAGAGTGTCGACAAATACAATAGTTAAAGACTTGGGTAAAACACATACAGGTCCCCATTCTTCTAATTGGCTACCTGAAGTTCTCCTTGTCTATTGCAAATTGCTCAAAAAAAGGATTAGGTGTTTACAATGTAAACTCCATATAGGCAACATTGAAAGTTCTCCCATACAACAAAGTATAGCCACACAAAGTCAATTTGAGAAAATAAAGAAGTTCACTGGTAAATAGCATATCAAAAATCATACGTTAAGAGAAAATTATATTATGACATCAAGAATGCAATTTAGTTCCTTTGGAGCAGTTCATCCCCTTCCAAAGTGAGGCTAAATATAACCATTCCATTTTTCACTATGGAACAAGCTAAGACCGATTCATCTACAAATGGGGTGCTTAGTCTCCTTGATCTACACCGCTAATATGCTTGACTAGCCCTCTTCGTATCCTTCTTTGCTTCATTTTATCCTAGTTTTAGCTTTGGCATCTTCTAGGAGTTGTGTTTGCACTCCCACATTGTATTCGTACTGGATGTATCCTTCAATCCCATTGACCTAATTTTCTGGTCATTTGTTAAACATTAATAAAATTATCTTATCTTATCCTATCTTCTCTCAAATATCCTATCTTGAAGAGGGTTGATAAATAGCTTACACTAATAGTTAAAGATTTGTGGAACACACATACAGGTTCCCATTCTTCCAAGTTGGGTTCTTAAAGTTTTCCTTGTCTGCTATAAATTGCCCAGAAAAGGAATTTAGATGTCTATACTCCATATAGGAAACATGAAAAGTTCCCTAAGACAACAAAAAAAAATCACACAGAGTCAAAATTGGAAAATAAAGAAGATAGCTAGTAAATAACACATCAAACTTCATACAATAAGAGAAAAATTTATTATTATAAATCAAGGCAGAAAAATCAATGCTAGTAATATTAAGAACTATAAATCATAGAGAATATATTGCACAAGGTTGTCAAATATCCTATAATGTCCCAAAAGAATAAAATTTGGAACAAACCCTTCACACAAAATTTCTACTCATAAACAGATGATTTCCATGTAAAATATAACAGATAAAATGCATGCAATTCCATAACACGATAAGCATAAACAATCTCAGCTTTATTATAATATATAAACTGGGGTTTTAGACGCTGGAATAACAAAATCGTTGAGATAGTTGGCCTCAATAGATCTACAATAATGCTTCAATGGGCCTCCCAAAACAAACTGGAAATCAAATCACTACAACCTGTGAACCCTGAATGGATCCACCAAGGGAAGAGATGGGTGCTCAACCACTCTAACTAAATCACCCAAGGGTTTCCGTCCCAAGGCTACTATGGGAGTAAGGAACCATGTTCTCAATCTCTCATACAAGAAACAACACCAAATCCAAGATGTTCTCCAATGGTCTCCTCCTCTTTTATAGATTTGATGGACTCCTATAGAACCTTCTATTTTATTATTATTTTAATCATGGAGCACTTTCCCCTTTTTTATTTCAATTAAAATATTCTTTTTAATGCGAAAAGGGGGTAAATTGGCCACCAAGTCTCCTCGGGTCACTGAAACTCATATCTAACCATCCCATCCTGTAGATCTTCTTGTTCCGGTTCCAACGAGCTATTATACTGAGGTGTTCTATCAATTAATCTCCCTGGAATGCCACCTTGAGCATAACTAATTAAGTTATGCCCAATAATAACGTTGATTTTTGAAAGTTGTCGGAATGCGACAGAACGAAAGGCAAATTGTGTAGATGATGGAATATGCCAAGTGAATATCATCAAATCCCATAAAAACTCCTCAAAACTCCATCAGGACCCCTAATGACATAAACCTGCTCCACTGACCTGGCCATCTCCTGCGCTGGAAATCCACCCTAGTTGTACTATGAAGAAGAACAAAAATGGGGACATGATAGTCCTCCCACCCCAAGATTGCTTGCCCTCAAGCAATCCAAATCTATGGACCGATTTGGTGGCCCAACGTAACTGAGACCCAATGCCCAGATCCCATGCAAACCACTGGTCTACGTCATGCCTCCAAGCTATCGAAACATGACTGGATCCTCCAATACTTGGATTCCATGTCCATCTCTGACTCAACCTCCTACTAGTAGATCCACCTAGATCCCAATGCCACCAAGAAGCATCAATGCTCCATGGCTCTTGTTGTGTTATAACTCCGACTGTGAATGTTGCTCCATCCACCGCGTACCAACTCATCACCTTTGTCCAATCCAACCCTTGGCATAGACCAAGGTCAATCCCATCATGTTGATGTCATGTTGAAATACTGATGAGTGGCCAGCGCACATCCTACTGCCAACTAAAGCATGTGATATCCCTCACCTCTAAGGGCTCCTGCAATACAGTGCCTCTAACTAAAAATGATACTCCATCAGTGGGGTACCAACTCATGATGTCTCGCCAATCCAATCCATGGACTCCTGTGCAAGGAATACATCTACTATGCTGATACTAGCCCATGCTCAACTCCTGATGCTCTACCTGGACACAATCAAAACATGTCCAAGAAATCCTGGCTCTCCCCCTCTAATAGGAAAAAGTGGGCAAACTGTGTTGCAAGCCCATTCTATGAACTCCTGGAAAGGGTTGTGGCCTGAATATGTTGCAGCTTTACTAGCTGCCACTACATCTGTTTGCATCTCATCAATGGGTGAACCCAAAGATGGATGCACTGCCACCTCCAACAGCGCCTGCCATCTACTAGACTCCTGCAAGACTACCCTGTCAATCTCCAACATCTTCTGAGGGCAAGTGTTTGCAAATACTGCCTCCCTGGAAGCTGCCTGCACATCTGTTTGCTCCACTCCAATGGTTGGCCCCAAGGGTGTCTGCTCATCCTCCATCATGGGCTCAACATGAGCCACTAGCTAACTCTCCAACACCGGCCCATCCCGCACACTGTGTGTCATCTATCTCATGCTCCTCTATGTGCTCCCAATGTTGAATCATCAATCGCTCATCTGCTTTCGGATCTCCTTCCCTCCTGGGAACAATCAGATGCTCGTCATACTCCTCTACCACACATGGATGCCATCTAGGCTACTAACATCAACTCCACATGACTGCCCGCGCTCCTCAAATGTATCATCGTATGAACCATGGACTCGTCCAAAGAAGAATCCTCACCCTGAAAGTCAGAAGGAATCTCCTCCTGCTCTACCTCTATCATCTCCTCAGCGTCACTCAAGCATGAGTGGTCAAGTCCCCAAGGTCCTTTGCAGATGAAGCAAAGTCCCTTCCTCCTCAATTCATTCTTGTTGCGCGATCCCCCAAACCTGTGTAGCTCCTCTCTAGTCAATTGTCTCCTGAATAACCCAATGTTTTTCTCAACCAACCTTTCGGCTAGCTCATAAGCAGCAAGTGAGACTAGCTACTCTCTCCTCCAGACAGACAACAGTCGAGACTACAAATCCTGACAAGTTGCATCACGGCTTCTCATACATGATGACAAGATGGACTGCATGTGTGCCATGACTATGTCAAGATGATGTTTCCTAATGCTGAAGAAGCATTGGAACATCTGATCCTGCAAATGGTTTGATGCTGAAGAAGCATTGGAACATCTAATGTTTCCAAAGGTAGAGCTTGCTCTATTGTTCAAGTCCTGAAAAGTCTTTGTTATCAACCTGAAAATTCTCATAACATTATCATTGAATGGAGGTGCGGGCGTGGTCAACCTCATAATGTTACCGAGACATGATGCAACCGGATGTTTGACCCCTTCACAAGGTTCTTCCAAGAACTTGGTCTGTATTAAGGCTAGCATGGCTGGTTTCAAAGCCCACATCAACTTCTTCCCCTCTAACTGACTCACTTTGGAAAGGAGGGCATCTAGTTCATCAAGTTTGAAGAGAGATTTCCATGTGACCCTCATGTGCATCAAATATGCCCCAAGTGCAAGGATCTTGTGTCCAATCTATGGCTCCTTTTGCAAATCGCTTGGTTGTCCATGGGTAAGAATGGCATGGATCTCTTTTGAGAAAGGTTTGTTGGCCAATTTTGTTTTCTGCTCTATGTTGCAGTTCATGGAGGGACTGTTATGTTGGTGCCTGAGATGTTTTAAATACTCCATTGTTACAAGGCTTATGGCAATATTGGCATACAAGGAAGCTACAGTAATTTAAGACTAGTCATTAACAAGCTAAGGACCCATAAAATTCTAAGTTTATAGAGATGGGCAGTTGGTTCACAAGTGTTGTAGGTGTTTTCTCAAGCATTTCACTTCAACAAGTGTACATAGTGGACAATAGGCAAAGCTTCCAGTGATCTCAATGATCCAGAAAATACACACAATGTTGGCAAGTTCTACTGTTCAGAATTTGGCAAGTTTATGGACAAAACTACATAGGACTCAAGGGAACAACCAAGGGAATGCTTTGACACATTATGTCAAATAGCAAGAAGGCAACCATTTCTTCAATTATTTAGAAAGAAAATGATAAATATTACTTGAATAATGAACTTAGAACTTGGAGCTCCTCTGCAACAATAATACAACTCCTTCCTTTGATGCTCTAGAAAATTATAAGAAGATTGTGCACCCAAGCCTAGTACTCAATCAATATGCCAAACTGCTACAGCATCCTTCAAAACTAAGACCTTTTGTTATGTTGCTCCACTCTTGATGCGTTGATCATTGCTTCAATTGATGGATGGCAGAACGCTTATGTGCATGTATTTATGAATATAAATACCACAGCAATATGTTCAGCTCCAAAAAGGATTTGAGCCCAACAAGTGAGCCCCACATCCACTTTACACACAACCTTTGTTGAGACTCCTCGTTCAGCAAGGCGAAGGGCAAATGGGCGGCCCTTTGAGGATGGGATTTGACCCACAGTCACTCCGAGGAATTATTAAACTCAGCCCAATAGACTAATGAACAACTGCCTTCTTCCAGAAATACGACCCGCAAGGAAATGTGATCTTCACAAGTGTGATTTCTACCCTCTACAATAGGAATATTTGGCATTAACGGAGAAACTCGAGATGAGGAACGCGGCTAGAGGGAGAGAAAGAACTCCACCCTCTAGCAACTTGAACTTTGTTATAGTGAGGAAATTTGATTTTTTATCAAGGAAAATCGCCCACAGGAAACTCATTCAGCAAGTTGGCAAATGACTTAGGCTTGAATTTCTTCGCAAACTCAACAGTTTGTCCCACATGAGAGAGTATTCAACCCACCAAATCAAATGTGGCCTTCTACTAGATGTAATCCCAACACTCACACCACAAACACAACTTCAGCTTCAAAAATGGCAACTCCCGCAAATGAATTATTGGTTCCTTGACAAAACGTTGAATATTCAACGGAACTCGATCTCAAGCTCAGTGATTACATGAACGTCAACCTGTCGCAGCTACTTGATATAGAACTCGCTTTGTTGTGTTGTTTTCCACAGGCCTGCAACCACGTTTCTGGATCCTACGTGCTCACCCGTTTGTGCTCTATTGACTTTCCCCTGCGATGGCCCAGCAAATAAATGTTGATTGGCGTTATTCAGTTCTGGCGATTCATCTCTCGACTAAGTAGCCACTTATTGTTCCTCCTTACGCATACATCCACCGACCTGCTAGTGGAATGGCGGATCCAGTTTGACCCTCCAAAACTCACACCTAGTCAATGGAATAGGTAATTTGGCTTAATATTGATCTAGAACCATGCACAGCTTCTTCTCACACATTTTTTTTAGAGGTCAGCATTCACGCGTTTTGTATATGAATCGACTAAAACAATGCGCACATACATGCAATTTGCTCAGGTACACATTTTATTCTCAGGCCATTTCTTTGACAGCGCATGCACCAAGTTCAACGTTCTTCAGATCAAATTCTTAGCACATAGACAATTCAGCTACTCAACAAGTTGATAATCACGTTCCCATCCAACGTGAATCCGCCGCACGAGATTTAATAAAATCCACCCGACGTGCCTTTGTCCCACTCATCAGACTATCAACAATTAGTTGACAGATTTGGGGAAAATTTTTAATCTATATTTGTCGTGATCCCTTGATTGAGCTGCACGTATCAAAATAGAGCAGGGCATTCTGGTGACTCCTGTTCGTGATGGGGGAAACGCCTCACAAACCCTTCTTCTGCAATGTAAATTTGCTCAATTTATTTGATATAGATCGGCTCTAGTGGTTTGCTACCGAGGCACTCAACAGTACAACTCAGCTACTACAAACATACAGACGGCTCTTTCAAATATAATACTTTGCAGCCCCACTTTCAATTGACAGCTCCACTCATCTCTCGACTAAGTAGCCACTTATTGTTCCTCCTTACGCGTACATCCACCGACCTGCTAGTGGAATGGCGGATCCAGCTTGACCCTCCAAAACTCACACCTAGTCAATGGAATAGGTCATTTGGCTTAATATTGATCTAGAACCATGCACAGCTTCTTCTCACACATTTTTTTCAGAGGTCAACATTCACGCGTTTGTATATGAATCGACTAAAACAATGCGCACATACATGCAATTTGCTCAGGTACACATTTTATTCTCATGCCATTTCTTTGACAGCGCATGCACCAAGTTCAACGTTCTTCAGATCAAATTCTTAGCACATAGACAATTCAGCTACTCAACAGGTTGATAATCACGTTCCCATCCAACGTGAATCCGCCGCACGAGATTTAATAAAATCCACCCGACGTGCCTTTGTCCCACTCATCAGACTATCAACAATTAGTTGACAGATTTGGGGAAAATCTTTAATCTATATTTGTCGTGATCCCTTGATTGAGCTGCACGTATCAAAATAGAGCAGGGCATTCTGGTGACTCATGTTCGTGATGGGGGAAACGCCTCACAAACCCTTCTTCTGCAATGTAAATTTGCTCAATTTATTTGATATAGATCGGCTCTAGTGGTTTGCTACTGAGGCACTCAACAGTACAACTCAGCTACTACAAACATACAGACGGCTCTTTCAAATATAATACTTTGTAGCCCCACTTTCAATTGACAGCTCCACTTTCAACTGTGGATTTTTGGAATTTTAAAGAAAAAAATGTAATTTGTGCCCCCTCTAGAAACATTGAAAATTTTGCCAATAAAATATTTGGCCTCCTCATATGAAATTCAATCTTTTCCCCATATTTATAAAAAAAAAAAAAAAACTTCTGCAATAAAATAATGACTCTAACAAAATAATATTAGCTTCACCCCTTTCAAAAGTAACCCCACAAACTTAGCTCAAAATCCATTCTGCAAATAAACCTGAAACCATTGAACCATAATAGCGGCAAATAAAAATTGAAAACCAGCAGGCCGCAGGCTGAGCCAAGCTTGAAGCTTTGATACCACTATAATGTCCCAAACGAAGAAAATTTTGAACAAACCCTTCACATAAAATTTCTACTCATAAGCAGATGATTGCCATATAAAATATAACAGATAAAATGCATGCAATTCCATAACACGATAAGCAGAAACAATCTCAGCTTTATTATAATATATAAACTAGGGTTTTACATGCTGAAATAACAAAATCGTTGAGGTAGCTGGCCTCAATAGATCTACAATAATGCCTCAATGGGCCTCCCAAAACAAACTAAAAATCAAATCACTACAACCTATGAACCCTGAACGGATCCACCAAGGGAAGAGATGGGTGTTCGCCCACTCTCACTGAATCACCCTAGGGTTTCTATCACGAGGCTACTACTGGAGTAGGGAACCATGTTCTCAACCTCTCATACAAGAAACAATACCAAATCCAAGATGTTCTCCAATGGTCTCCTCCTCTCTTATAGATTTGATGGATTCCTCTAGAACCTTCTATTTTATTATTATTATTTTAATCATGGAGCACTTTTCCCTTTTTTATTTCAATTAAAATATTCTTTTTAATGCGAGAAAGGGGTATATTGGCCACCAAGTCTCCTCGGGTCACTGAAACTCATATCTAACCATCCCATACTGTAGATCTTCCCGTTCCGATTCCAACAAGCTATTACACTAAGGTGTTACATCAATTAATCTCCCTAGAATGCCACCTCGAGCATAATTAATTAAGTTATGCCCAATAATAACGTTGATTTTTTAAAGTTGTCGAAATGCAACAAAACGAAAGGCAAATTGTGTGGATGATAGATTATGCCAAGCGAATGCCATCAAATCCCATAAAAACTCCTCAAAACCCCATCGGGGCCCCTGATGACATAAACCTGCTCCACTAACCTAACCATCTCCTGCTCTGGAAATCCACCCTGGCTGTACTATGAAGAAGAATAAAAATGGGGACATGACATATCCGTGTTTTTAAAAAATATGTAAACAATGCCGAATCAACATCATTCAAATGTAAACTTCAAATAATTTACCCAAAAGGCTATACTAATTCCTAAAACAAACAATGAAAAATTTAACCTCTACAAAGTTGAACTTGTAGCTTTTCTTTTGTTGTGATTCATTAGACGAAAGATAATTACAATATAACATCAATCAGTAGCCAAGTCATCTTTACCCAAAAATACAAACTCAAATGTATCCAAGTACAAAAAGGAATGGGATAACTAGGAGATTAAGGAAAGAAACCATATTTTTTGAGATATTAAGGTGATTTTCTTGTACATTGCACAACAAAAGTACTTCTGAAGGCTAGCCAAAGATTGTGTTGAATGGAAAAATATGATATATAAAATACGAGTTCAAATATCTCTACCAAAGCATTTTCATTTAGCCAAAAAAATCAAGTAATGACATATATTCTAAGGATTATAAACATGTGCATAGAAAAGGTCAAGTCTTCCCTCCAATAACTAAACAATGCCTTTAAAAAGAAGAAACAATAACCCATGCATTGAATATCTTG
Organism: Pinus taeda; assembly: GCA_000404065.3. Classification (NCBI taxonomy): domain Eukaryota; kingdom Viridiplantae; phylum Streptophyta; class Pinopsida; order Pinales; family Pinaceae; genus Pinus; species Pinus taeda. The sequence goes on from APFE030588300.1 coordinate 85,438, forward strand.
CACCATCAACTCTACCTCTCATTTATCAATTTGCTCTATGCAACATCCTTTACTTGGTTTTAAGATATGTCTTACTCAAGAAAAACTATTTCAATATAATCTCAATGGTAATTACTAAGGATTCTATCTAACTATTAACTTTTGAACTTGTGAGATCGACATTATCAATGAGGCTATCACCAAATACAAGTTAACATTTAAATTACATATAAAATATAAGTTCTAATATAGTAACATTCATCTATACAAAAAACAAACAAAAATTACATTTTCCTAGCATTTTTATTATTTCTTATTGCTTTGCTTTATAGCTCGCTTGTGCTTCCCATTTGTAATATAAAAGTAGCATCCAACAAATATACATAAAGAAACACAAACCTGGAAAGGTTTAATGATTGTTTGAAGAGCTAAGAGCGCATTAAGCGTCTTCCATTGTAAACTGCTCGCTGCATTCACCAGATTACTATTTTGAATTGCTGTCCTCAAGGAAGGTACTAATTCTGGCCATGTGTTTTCCCGTACAAAATCATTGACTATTACTAGATGAAACTGTCAATAGCAAAAATATTAATTCATCAGAGACTATTTTGTTCCAAAATAATTAGAGTCCACAGTCTAAAGCCATCATTATTTGCCTTACCTCAGGGTCAAACTAACTTCACATCTTCCTTACTGTTTGTAACTGATAAATTTTTAACTCTCAAACATTCACAACCCCAAGGGTTAATATCAACACATGTTCACTAAACCCAAATCAAATAAGAAAGACAAGTGTAACGTTATTTTCCATCCTAAGAGATCTTTAAACAATCAAACTTCATAATAAGACATCCAACATTTTTAACAAGCAACAAAACTAATTTTGATGTGTAATCTACTCCCAAGGGTTATTACTACATCAAACAACGAAGAATCAAATGATGTGATACAAGATGCAAGTAAAACAACAAGGATCGGAACTTGCAACTTGAGATGTCAACAAGAACAGCTAAAATGACAAGGGTGACAAGAAGATATAAAACAAGGACTCAAAGATTGTGAAAGGTTTATGCAAATCATGGTTATGCAATATTGGGTAACTAATCATGCCTGCTGTGTCATCATTAACTAGCAATTGCAAAGAGCAATTCATATATTCATGCACTACATAGTCAAAATATCAAATTTTATACATGCAAAGTTCAACGCAATCCTTTAACAAAACCATTCAATTTACATGGGCCCAAATTCGAAGATACTAAAGATTTTTTTTTAGGAGATAACACTAAACAAACATACCACATAGCACCATGAAATCACTCTCTTAAACACTTGCATTCATATAAATTTACATTAACATGAGACCAATAAAATTCAAAGCAACATACACATTGATATCAAATCCATGTCAACACAATGAGAAATAAAGACTCGACACGTAAATAAATGTCAGGTTCAACTTTCTAAATCTAAACAATGCAAAATTATAATGACCAAGCAATTTATAAAGTAGATTGGAAGTCTTACAACTAGCAAAGAAAGCTACCTAACTCAAGGTATTCCTAAACATAGCAAAACCAAGATGACACTCTGAAAAAAGTGCATAGTAGAATATACATTGGGTGCACCAGCAACAGTATCCACGATATTGGTTCAACCTTGTTACCCCCTCACGTCTAGGAGCAACTAGAGGATATTTTTTCTTTTATGATCAACATCACAGATAGTGATTGTAATGTAACAGAATTAAAATGCACAATTTTTCCCAAAAATTTAAACTTTTTTTCCACAGCAGACTTTTGACAAAAGACAGCATGCAAGTTCTGTCACACACGCTCAAAGAACACTTCAGCAAACACTTCCGAAATTTCTTCAAACATATAGTGAACAGACTGGAATACTTGCAACAGCAAACAATATATGCACAGAAAATTTACTCCAAGAATAGCATCTTCATTCAATTAGCTCGAACAATGTCTTTTACAAAAAACTTGAAGTGGGAAACCTGGAAACGATTTTCTGAAGATGACACAGCAACTCGGCCCTCCTGGAAATAGCACGGCCTCAGCAAAATTGGCACTTGGCACTCCTGGAAATAGCATGGCCTCAACAAAATTGGCACTTGGCCCTCCTGGAAATAGCATGGCCTCAACAAATTGGTACTCGACCCTCCTTGAAGCTGTACTTGGCCCCTCTGTAGGAATTCAGCCCATAATCAAATCGGCCCCCTGGAATGTGACCCACTTCAGAACTCAGCCCCCTTGTGCAGATGAATTTGGCCCACTTCAAACTGGAACTCGACCTCCCTGGAAACTCCTGTAATTCGGCCTCAAAAATAAGGGAAATCAACCCCCACGGGCCACACACAAGCAAATCGGCCCAGATATTTCGCTTGGCCCACAGAGCTCAGCCTTGGAGAAAAATGGAGAATGCGGCCCCCTGGAAACATTGACTTGGACCCTCAAAATTAAATACTCGGCCTTGTTACCCGCCACCTGAGTGACACCCACAGGAGAATTTTTTCTCCTAGATTATCTTCAGCCGGCCGCCAGCAGCCCCTTGCAGCCACCAGATAGCTCGATGTGCCACCATCTCTGCCACCTAAGCCCGCCATTATGTGTCATCGCCCATCTGTTATGATTGTATGTTTGAAGTTGGGCCTTCCAACCCCAAAGGTATGGCTTTCATAATGTAGTTGGGTATTTTTGCTTACTTATCATGGACACTTTTGGGCATGGATTAGTGGGGGGATTCAACGGGGAGAATGGGCTTGGTTTGTGCTCTTGTCCCCTTGTCCAACTTGGTGGTTAACCTTAGATCCCACTCCCGTGAGATCTCCTCTACTAGCTACTAGCTTTAGTAGTGGCCCCTTGCAGCCACCAGATAGCTCAATTTGCCACCATCTCCGCCACCTAAGCCCGCCATTATGTGGCATCGCCCATCTATTATGATCGTATGTTTGAAGGTGGGCCTTCCAACCCCAAAGGTATGGCTTTCATTATGTAGTTGGGTATTTTTGCTTACTTATCATGTACACTTCTGGGCATGGATTAGTGGGGGGATTCGCCGGAAAGAATGGGCATGGTCTATACCCTTGTCCCCTTGTCCAACTTGGTTAACCTTGCAGCCTACTCCCGTGAGATCTCCTCTATTGGCTACTAGCTTTAGGAGTGGCAATACATGGGAAACCCCGATTTTGGTTGCATGGTCTAGCTTCCCAACACCAAATACATCATTTCCCTCCGCTCATTATAACCCCTTTTCCAATATTTCCCATCTGGATCCACATTTGTCCATTGGGTCCACAAGGATTTAGCCTCCCCCTCCCCTTGTCCACACTTTGGGTCGGGCTTAGAACGATGCCCCAAAGGTTGATGCAGCTAAAAAGAAAGTTAAAAGCATGATTTGGCCACTTACAACAGCAAATGTACCATAAAATGCAAAAGATGGCCAAGACATAAAAATTTAGCACGTGGGAAAAAGCCAAACATTAGCTCTACCCTTTATCATGGCCGTCAGCCTGGTTCCTAGGGCCCCTATATGAGCCCCTTGCATCATTAAGTAACCCATGATTGTCCCAATCGTTGGTGCGCGATAAACTGTCCAACCTTATGGGGGTATTCACTGCTATATCAAAGATCGAGGTAACTCATGTACCATGATTGCCCCCTCCTACTTCTATACACCCAAGTGTGGGCTTCCCTCATTAGAGCTACCCTTATACCATGGCATGTGACTTGAAGCCTTCCTCATTACCCCACTCCTTTCCATCACTATTTCGCATGACACCTACCATCTAATGGATGTACCATGGACCTATCACTCCCTTAGAGGTTCAAACCACCTAATAGGGTCCTTGTTTAACCTCCATCTTGAACCTGGGGACAACTATACATTCTAAAGCCCATTACGGAAGGGCATGCCATTGTGAAGTTCCCACTTGGTTCCATGATTTGTAAGCTCATTTGCTAATGAATTGTTGTACTGGAAGGTGAGGAGACGCATTGGATCTTATACAGGATTGCAGATGGGTATTCATCATGGGGTTTGGTCTCCCTATACGAGATCTAAGCCCTCCATAAGCTCTTAATGGCATTTATAGGGTGAGCGTTGAGAGACACAAGCCTCCACTACAGCAAGGAGGAGATAGCCACGCCATGGGATCCTCAACACCACTTATTGCTTGCTCGTGTCCCACTTGTTCGATGATGATGATGCACCTGGACCACCTTGCCCAACCGACTACACACTTGCACCACACACTTAGCAGTTGATCCAAGGCCGTGATGGGGTTTTGTCTTGCCTAGGGAGACAAGGGAGGGCTTGCTTCATTGTTCTAGCCCTTACAGATGGAGCACAAGCTTGTTCGATTCAGTTGGAGACCCATGAGGATGTTCTTAGTGCCCCCACACCACTTGGAAGCACCACAGGACATTTCCTTGGAGATTAAGGGTCCAACCCTTCATCACTCTTAATGGAGCCCTCCTATTCATTATGGCACATGAGGGACTTCATTTGGCTTCCAACGACCCTTCTAGCTACTTTTCTATCATTTTGGCCCTCTTGAGCGGCTAATCATTCATGTTATGGAGTTATTTGGTGGAGTCCCATGGCTCTAATTGCCTCACCTTTGGGTGTCAATATGCTTCTCTAGAATCCTGGTACTAGTTAAGGTAGCCAAGTCTCAATTGTGGAACCACCTAACAATCACATCACAAAGTCTAGTGAAAGTAACAAATCATCAGGTACAATAATCATTTTTGCATCTAAGTGTACCATGTTGCTTGATGCAGCTCGGACAAGTGTTCTAGTCTCTAGTGGTGTCAGTGAGGCTAGGAACACAAGAGTGGAAAATATCTCCAAGCCCAAGTTATTCTTTTGAATGTAAATGTCTTAATGAAATTAATTAATCAGTTCTAATTATTTCTTGAGTTTTAATTTAGGGAAATAGATTAATTAAATAGTAATAATTGAGACATGGCCAATTTTCCTCTAGAGACTTTAAGTAAAATTTCAAAGTGATCTTAGCCATCAATTAGAATATTTCAAATCTAGATCTTGGTTGTTGATTTCTCAATGAGAGATTATAACGAAAGATGGGCAACTTTGGAGATCATAATGATCATTGTGTGAGGACTAACACCAGTGAGGGTTTCAGCAGCAGTTGAACCAGTGAATAATTTCTGGGGTTTCTTCAACCGGTATTCTTTCAGTTTTCGAGATCGAAGGAGTAATTCTCCCAACATTTTTCTGCAGACAGAGAGGTCGAGTTATTGAGGTCATGGGGGTTCCAAGAGAGCTCGAGTTTTCTCTAAGAGAGGCCCTTGTGGAGGCCGAGATTGCCAAGAGGAGGCTATACAGGTTGCAAGGAGGGCCATATGGCTCGCCAACATAGCCGAGAGGCTAATTCCATCCAGGTCGTGAGCATCAAAGAGCCAAAGGAGTCACACGTGTGAAGTTGTACAAGTTGTATTTGCTAAGAGAGGCCATGTCAGGTTGCAGAGGGAGGTTGTGAGGCTTCTAGTGGTCAGATTGACTTGTGGAGGTGAAGAAATATTTTGTTGAAAGCTTTGTTGGGGTTTGCCAAGCAGTATTGTAACATTCATCAATTGCAAAATTTGTTGAAGAATAATAAAACCATCAAATCTAAAGAACTAGTTTTCCCTTCGGGGTTTTTCCACGGACATTTTGTCCGAAAATATTGTGTTCATTTCGTGATTAGTTTTCTACCAAAGTTTTCGCAGTTTATTTTTGTGAATATTGTAATCGTGCTTTTATTCAATATTTGCAGTAAAATAATTTTGCTCAGAATTAAATACATTGGATAATTATCGGTTGATTGCAATAAGCAATACTTTTATCGATTTTTCAAAAACCAAGCTTGAAAGTAATGGGTTTTTTGACACTTTAAACAATGATTCCCTTTCAAATTTGGGGCTTTGAACTCACAATGGTGTTACCTCCCTGGGTAAGAGTGGCTAAAGGACAACCCTATTAGGTGTTTCAAGCCCCCAAAGGGAGAGTGGCATTTCCTCAGTCCACCCTTCAATCAATAAGTGTTATGTGAATAATGATATTAATGAAGGGGAGAAGACTTCATGACCAAGTGCCATGGTCAAAGGGACTAGAATGATGGGGATCCACATCCTAAGCATATAGATGTGAGCAGGATGTGTTAATTTTAGGTATGTTCTATGCTAGAGCAATTTATTTAAATTTTCACAGTTAGCAATCACATCAGCATTAAGATAAACTGCAGATAGAACATAAATATAAATCGCAGACGACAAGCCAAGAAAAAAGGACACAAGATGTGGCCCTAGCAAGGACAAACCCCACAATGTGTGGGGAAACCCTTGATCAATTCTTCTTTTATGTTCTTCAAAGTTCAACAGAGAAAGAGAGAGAGAGATAGTACATTTACAACAGAAGTCAATACTTTGACTTAGGTAGATCTAGCATATATCATTTCGTATAACAATGAGATCAATTGAAGACATTCTGCTTCAACTGATTCTCCAAGGTGACGGCTTCACCTATCATAGTGCTGCATCTGGTCCACTTGCTACACCACTGCATGTTGCACTAATCATAATTATCATCATGATGCCCATGTCCATGATCGTATCCATCCTCATGCTTCATGTTGCCCATGCTGCTCATGATCTCATCATGTTTCATGTTGCTCATGTTGCTCATGATCTCATCATGCTTCATGCTGCTCATGTTGCCCATGCATCATCATACTTCATGTTGCTCATGATCTCATCATGCTTCATGCTGCTCATGCATCATCATACTTCATGTTGCCCACGCTGCCCATGATCTCATCATGCTGCAACATAATTACACTGCCAAATGTATATCTGCCTTAGCTACTTGCTATGGCTTGCAGCCTAGCAAAGCAGCTAGGCTATAGTTCCATGCAATCCCATTATACACAGCATATTGGTATTCCTCAGCTATAGGTTTCATTTCATTGTTGCGTGTCTCTATGACTTGTGCATAAGAGTCTCCATGAACTACGTATGAGTTACTGGAGTCTCTATACTTTGATCTACGCTGCCAAATCCGCATACATCACAGCGGCTATCCTTGATGACTGCAATTGTTCCTTTTAATGACCAGCATAGATATGTCTCTCATGCCCAGCATATATATGTTAAGTGTCTCTAAGACCAGCGTAGAACATTGACTGTCTTATGAATGTTGTGCGTATATATTTCTATTGACATATATACATATTGTAATACCATGATAGTGTTTATCGTTGAACTGCGTGTAACTATCACCGTGACTTGCGTTCCATGAACAACGTAAATATCTCTGCATGAACAACGTATGACCAGCAACTAAATATCTTCTCTATTGTTGTGTATAAATATATGTGTTGCCATCGCTTGCGGATATATATATATATATATATTATATATAATATATATATATATATCTTGCTGCGTTGTTTGCCTGCATATATAAATATATTGTTGCAAATAGGTCACATCGTATCACTGCCCATTGACCAGCATACATTGTCCATCGACTAGCATATACATACAGCGTATTCACTACGGATAATGAGTCTTCTTGAACTGTTTCTACGTCATGCATATAACGGTGACAGTGCTCCTTCTAACTGCGGCTTCATCATGAACAGTCTATACCCAGCATATGAATGTAACCATGAACAGCTCCAGGACCATGACTGCATTATACTGCGGCCTCATATATATATACCCAACACATAGATTTTGCCGCGTTTATATTGATCTTTGCCCTGTGTTTAGGGCATCAAGTTGGCTGTATGATTTGCATGTAAGTATTTCTATGAACTATGCTTTGACAACAGCGTATATCATCCTTTATGAACAGCGTATATGATCCTCTATGTACAGCGATATAAAGGCATCCATTGACTTTGATTAGGGCTGCTTAGAACAGCGTATTAGTTCATGAATGCGTTCTCCATTAGGGCATCATCATACTAGGTCGGCGTAATCCATAGTGTATCTCCTTCTCCAAAAACCCAAGACATGGAGAGGAGATCACTTGAAGAGAGTTGCCAAATGACTTCAAATCTTCTTATATTTATAGCAAAACGTATAAGTTGAATAGACATGACGATTGGGCTTCTAGACCCTACATAAGAGCTAGTCAGCGTGATAATAATTATATAATCGAAATAAATTCATATCTCCATAAATACTTATCAAAATCGGATGATCTTTGGATCAATCCTACACCTCCCGACGAGAGGGATCCGATAAAAATATCAGCTGCCTTAAATAAGCTGACGCACATGGAGTTTGGCCCTAGTTTCCAAATTTAACAAGATGGAATCGTGGATGCATGAGCTACCAACCCAACGTTGGTTTTTCCACCCTTATTGTATGCCTTTTACTTTTTATTGATTTTTTCTTCGTATTACTACTCATCGCTGAAAGGGTTAGAGCTTGCTTTGTTTGATGCAGTGTTGAAAATATCGATATCGGCAAAATATCGGCGAGGGTCCAGAAAATATCTTATCGGCAATATTGGCGAAAATATCAACAAATATCGACAAGCATTAAAAATGCATAATATATTCATTTTTTTCAGATTTTTAAACATATAAAGCAATAACAACATGAAATAAACACATTGGCACATAAATATGAAGAAAGCACTGATATATATGATGTCAAATAGAAATGATACATGAAAGGCGATACCAAATCCTACTGACCTCTGATAATTGTCCATTCAAGGACTCAAATGTGGAGAACCAATACAAAATAACATCACATATATAAAAGTATCTCATCATCATGAGTTACATGTAGCATAACAAATAAAACTAGCAGCTATCTATCTGAAATCACTGCCCTCTCCCCCTTTTACGAGAAAACATGATGGGTTGTTTGCCAGGCCTGCCCCTAGTAGTAGAAGGCCCTATCCTTGACCCTGCCTCTGCACCTAATGTCAAATAATGAGTGTTAGGTATGGAGCTAAGCTCTCCTATATCTATAGTAGATGGTGTTGATGCTAATGCTCCCACAATGTCCTCCTCCTCCTCCTCCTCCTCCTCCTCCTCCTGCTCTTCCTCCGAGTGTTGCTCCTCCTCCGAGTCCTCCTCCTCTTGCTGCCCTTGTTCCAATGGATCATCAAGCTCTAACCATGAAAGTGACTCCTCCAAGAAGGGCTCCTCAGACTCCACCCTCCACTGAGACAATACATCAATATTGTCTAAAAAAATGGCATCTGAATCCATTGGTGCTTCTATTTGTCTCACTCGAAGTCAGACGTTGTAAAGCACATACACTAAATCATTGAGGCATGCGAACTCCAACCTGTAAGAGTGTCAAAAAAACTGAGTCTTGACTCTTGACTCTTGACACTTGAAGGTCATAAATTAAAAATTACAATAAGTGTAATTGCTCAACTGAACGCTGGAGCTCAAAGTTATACCTGTTGCACTTTTTTGCGTTTATTTTCTCAAATACACTCCAACTACGCTCACACCCTGACTAGCTACATGTTTGACTCAAGATTCGTATGGCCAATTTCTGCAAATTTGGTGCCCTTGCACCATAGCTTCGCCACCAAATATCTACAACAAAATAAAGAAATAAAAAATTCAAAAACTTAAAACATAATTAAACTTTCAAATAAAAGTTCCATAATTGAATTTTTTAAAAAATAGAATTATAAGTAAGGAAATTCTAAATTGAAAATTCTAATTTCTAATGAGTGATGACTTGTCACTTACGTGGCATGAAAAGGGTCATTTCCCTAATAACATCATCAAAGCTAAATAGGCCAACACAATCCCGATAATACTGTATCTCGCGATTGATTTTGCTACGAAGCTCAAGGTCAAGTACCATCCTATGAATACAGGAATGGAGCCCTTCCATCACCTCGCCATCAAAATCAAAGCCGCATTTGTATGAAAATGCGGGGTTGAGGAAGAGTGTTGTTGCATGAATGGGTCGATGAAGCATCTTTGTCCACCGACTATCAATCACATCCCATAACATCATATGCCTATCAAGGCCAACAGAACCCTTGTCTGCATAATAAGAACGAATGGCCTCCTTGGTCCTATCCATGCCCTCATATAAATAAGCCATTGCAAGCTTCTCCCCATCTACCAATCTAACCTTTACTATAGGTTCACTAACTGAGCATGCTTCTTTTACTCCATGCCAAAACATCTCAGAGTACACTATTTTTGCAATGGCTTTCTCGCCCTGTCTCCTACCGTATCTACAATTACGCCAGTCATCAGACACAAACATTTGCTTCAACTCAAATTGACATCGAAGCAAAGACTGAAGAGTAATAAAGTTTGTGGCAAAACGTGTGATCGCAAGATGCCGCAACTCCTTGTTTCTAGTGAACCTCCTCATGAGGCTAAGAACAAAAGCATGGTTATAAATAAACTTGGGGACGCTCCTAGCCATATCAACCGCCTCCTTGATGAAGGAGAGTTTCCCCATATCCTCAAGCAACAAATCGATACAATGTGCTGCACACGGAGTCCGGAACAATGTGTGATGCCTCTCCATAAGCATCTTGCCCACAGACACATAATTAGCTGCATTGTTTGTGTTGAAATTTGGTACCGGAGGACAGGTGGTTCCCTTAGGCTTTGATCTTTGGCCTAGGAAAAAGTGTCCAAAAAGAATTTAGTTTTTCTCCTAAAGTGACTTTATAATTTTTATAAAGTCAAATCTAATTTAAAAGTGACTTTAAGTGATAAAGTTACTAAAGTCTAATTTTAAAGTGACTTTAATAAAGTCAATGTAAAATTAGAAAGGAAAAGTGACTTTGGAAATAAATGACTAAGTGGGTCTTTATTAAAGTGAGGTGAACTAAAAAATAGAAAGTGAGATTTAAATGAGCATTTAATCTCAGCCATAGATCTGAATATATCTCAACCATTGGATTTAGGGATCACCCAAAAGTCATTTAGGGTTGGATTAAGGGAGGAAAAGGAGGAAAAGATCATTCATTCTTTCATGAGCAGATTGGGAAAAGGAGAGCAAGAGAGCAAGGGAGATTTCTGGACAGGAAGGAGAAGGAGGCAGCAGCTTGGCACATATTCCAAAGCAACACTTCAGCAAATCCGTACAGCTGAAAGAACAAGCAGTAAAAGGCAGATTTTTGCTGAGCAAACAGTAAAAGGCTGATTTTTGGGCACGAATTTCAAGGAGGCGATTTTCTGCACGAAAACTAAGGCCGGTCCGTACAGTCTATACATCCGTACGGTCCGTACAACAGTTTCAGTTTGACTGTGAAGCTGAAAAAGGAGATAAGTTATTTGCTGAAAATTTTGTTTTGCTGAAAATTTTCTCACTGTAAAAGGCATTTTCCAAAAATAAAAAAGAGCTCTCAAACTGGTTTTCCCCAAGAGTTGTAGAGGGTTTTTCCAGGGTCACACTAACCAAAAATCTCTGTGTTTAAATGTGTTTTAATGGCTGTTTGTTACTGCTGATTTTTATTTCTGCAATTTCTAGCATTCTGTAAAATTTCCAGAATTTGTGTTTTCAGAAAAAAAAAAATAATTCAAAATATATATATATATTTTCAATTGTTAAATGTATGGTTACGGGAAAGGGCATTTAACTATATGGGAGAAATAAGGAGAAACTGAAAACCGAGGTGGGAAAACAGAAATTTCTACAGTCTGTTATGACTTGCACCACATTCTGCACACCAATCTCCCAAATGAACCCATCTAACAACTCACATATCGTTGCTACATCTTTGATATTTTTTGATGCATCCACCGATTTAATAAACATGGTACCTTTAGGACAATGTACCAAGAAATTTAGAAGGGTCCTACCCTTCCTATCTGTCCAACCATCAGACATCATTGTGCATCAAGTAACTTCCCATGTTTTTATCAACTCCGCCAAGCTAGAGTTGATGTCCTGCTTTTCTGCTTGAAGAATTGGCCCCCGCAACTCCTCATATGTAGCACTTTTGTACCCTGGGCCCACAACAGCGATAGCATCACACATTGGATGCCAAAATGGATTGATTTTGGTGATGCTGAGAGGTAAGTCGCTCCAGAAAATACACCTCCCCATGATTCTATCTACTTCTTGCTTCTCCTTTTTTTTAACAAACGATTTTATGCCAAGTTGTGATCCATGTCCTATTCGTGGAACAAAAAATGATGACCTCGCACTAGCAGCAGCAGGTGATGATGTGCCAGTTGTGGAGCCCCTCCCACTACCCTCAGCATTTGTGAGAGACTGAACTGATATAAAAGACTATTTCTGAAAGTATAAAGATTTACTGAACTGTAACTATTGTAAAGAATTTCTACAGAACTACCTATTTAAAACAGAGTACGAATCTAAAAAGAAAACTCTTGTTCTAAGTTTATGCAAAACTTCATATACTTACTTGCTTGATTCAATGATAAACACTTACTTGGTTTGCTGCGTATGTCTGCCGCGGATGAAATTGCTCAGAACTTGTTCATAACTCCTCCAGTTTGCTCCTCTTTACCAAAAGACCAAAACCACCCAGCCAAACTGAGCAGAACCTTGCTACTCAGACCAGTAAGCTTCTCAATTGAAGCAAATTGTTTCCCCCGTGCCCAGAAACCTTAGAACAACCAGCTCTCCTTTTGTAGTAACTCCAGTTTTCTTCTTCTGTATCCCCTTCGTTCTTCCTTCTTTCTCCCCTCTCCCCTTCTCAAACTTTTCCTTTTGATTTATAAACTAATCCTTGGCGGTGTTCGTCCTTCCTCCCACACCCACCGCTTCATTTCCTCATGACACCCTTCCCCTATCATATCATATCCTTTCCCTTTTTTTCTGATTTTATTTTAATATAAAGGTTAGAAAAATATTTCATCATTAGTTTATTATTATTTTTTTATTTCTTTATGAATTGATTTAAATTTATTTATATAAATAGGTCGTTACATATATCCCCCCTTTAGAAAAACTTCGTCCCGAAGTTAGAGTTTTATCTTATATGATATTTATGATAGCAATTAGCACATTTTTCTTAGGATTGTATATTGAGGTTAAATTCTTACTTAATATAAGGCACTACAAATTTGGTGTTTTGAATACTTTAGGTTTATAGCTTTAATGATCATGTTTTATTTCATTAGGTTCCCCAGCTATTTACAACATCATCCTATCCTTCCTAATCCCTTCCGCTCCCATCCTATCCGTCCTTTACTGGAGTATGTCATGGCGTCAGTTATACTGACCTAACCATTTATAAACTCCAAGGATGACAGCGTCGGTTATATTGACCTGATCCTTAGTAGGCATCTAGCAGTCATCATCACACGTCTAGGGGAGCGTGACTCGCAGTCCTCCCATGACTCCAGGTTTCGGAGAATACACGGTGGGCAACACCTCCACCCCTCCCAGTAGAATCAGGGTTAATACCCTATCATGGAATTTCTTTAATCCTTAATTGTTTTGAGGTTTCTGTCATCACACAGTCATTTGGTAACGGATATTATCTGCAATCATAAACACTTGTCCATGCAAAATGGACATTAACATATTCAAAACAAATAGCTTATGTATAATTCACGCATGTCAATTACCGTATAACATACTTTGCCTTATTCTATTCATGTCATTAACTTTCATATTTAAAATGTAATCATTCTTTGATTTCAGTCTCATCAATCATATTGATAAGTATAAATGAAACAAAATTATAATATCATAATTTCCATCAGAAACAAAATTACTCAAATATTTAAACTTTACTTTGATAACTATAATTTAGTAAGATTAATAACATATTCCGTCTTGGTATCCATGTACTAGCGGAATTAAACAAATATTATGTCATAAAAATTCACGTTTATATATGATCATTTCAAAATGGTTCTGAGTCTCTGATTTGAAGTAAAGAAAATATATACAAAACATGGTTTAAAGTTCTTCAAAATTGGCACAAGTTTGGGTATTTTTGACATATGGTCTCTGTATCTTCCCAAGTAGTTGATCCGGGACTATACTTGTCCCACTAGACCTTAACTTGGTCTACCAGACGATTTCTGAGTTGTCAAACTCTACGTTCCAGTATACGTAATGGTTCAACCGATATGGTCCCTTCGTCCAATACCTGCAGTTCCTTTCATTGAAGGTTATGAGAATGATCAACTATGAAATGCCTTAATACGGATACATGAAATACATTATGGACTTTATGCAAGTGAGGTGGCAGTGCAAGACGATAGGCAACAGGTCCAACTCTATCCACGACTTTAAAGGGTCCAATAAATCGAGGTGATAATTTTGTCCCTTTTCCGAATCGGATAGTACTTTTATTCGGTTTGATACGGATGAAAGCCTGATCCCCTATTTCATACTTCCTATCAGTTATGTGAGCATCAACATAACTCTTCCATTTCTTGGATTGATTCTGGTCCTATTATCACTCGATCTTCTAACATGTCCCAACTTAACGGTGTTCTGCAAGGTCTGCCGTATAATGCTTCAAATGGAGGCATTCCAATCGAACTGTCATAATTGTTATTGTATGCAAATTCAACTAAAGATAAGCACTTTTCCCAGTGTGACTGTTGATCCATAACATACATTCTCAACATATCTTCAATTACTTGATTTACCCTTTCTGTTTGCCCATCAGTTTCAGGATGATAAGATGTGCTCAAATTTAGTTGAGTTCCTAAGGCTGACTGCATGCAAGTCCAGAATCTTGAAGTAAATCATGAATCTCTATTTGACATAATCTTCTTAGGTACTCCATGAAATCTGATAATTTCGTTTATGAATACTCGAGCTACATCAGCAACATCATAAGTATCTCTTATGGGAATGAAATGTGCGCTTTTCGTTAATTTATCCACTACTACCAGAATGGCATTGTGTCTTTGAGAAGTAAGAGGTAGTCCAGCGATGAAATCCATAGAAATGATCTCCCATTTGGTCATAGGAATGTCGTGAGGTTGTAAGAGACCCACTGGATGACAATGATCTACTTTTACTTATTGACATTCCAAACATTTTGCAACAAATTGAACAATATCACGTTTCATGCTCGACCAGAATAAGAGTTTCTTAGTATCCGTATACATTTTCTTTACTCCAAGATGTGCACAATATACTGCTCTGTGAGCTTCCTTAAGAATAGTGTCTCGAAGATCCTTATTATCAGGAATATACATCCTTCCATGAAATCGTAATATTCCAACATCTTCTAGTTCATATCCTTCAAATTTAGATTCTTTCGGCTTTTTACTATCAAGACTAGATCTTACCTTTAAATTCCAACTATCCTTTCTGAGATGTTCTAGTACTCATTGCCTTAAGTCTACTTTGATAGGTATGAGAGAAAATATCCGAGGTCTTCTGCTTAAAGCATCTGCTACTACATTTTCTTTTCCCTTAATATATGATATTCCAAAATCATATTCACTTAGGAATTCACTCCATCGTCTTTGTCTAGCGTTTAAGTCTCTTTTAGTGAACAAATATTGTAGACTTTGATGGTCACTTTTAAGTGTAAAACTTCGCCCCACTAGGTAGTGTCTCCAAATTTTTAAAGCTAGTACTACAGCGGCTAACTCTAAATCATGCGTAGCATAGAGTTTTTCATGAGGCTTTAACTTTCTTGAGACATATGCTATTACTCCTCTATCCTGCATCAATACTGCACCTAGCCCTTGTTTGGATGCATCAGTACATACTGTAAAAATTTTGTCCATATCAGGGACTCTTAAAATTGGTGCACTGGTTATTAGTCCTTTGAGTTTAGAGAATGTTTTATTACATTCTTCAATCCATTCATACTTAACACCTTTAGGCTGAAGGGTTGTAGTCGGCTTTGCAATTTTGGAGAATCCCTCCACAAATCTTCGGCAATAACAGGCTAAACCCATAAAGCTTCGTACTTCATGTGCGTTTTTCGGTATTGGTCATTCCATGATTGCTTTTATCTTCTCAGGGTCTACTGAAATCCCTTCACCTGATATGATATGACCTAAATAATGAATCTTTTCCTGAAAGAACAAACATTTGGATAATTTTCCATATAACTGATGTTTTCTAAGGCAGGACAACACTATTCGTAGATGATCTTCATGCTCTTTCTCATTCTTGGAATAAATGAGTATATCATCTAAAAAGACTAGTACAAATTGATCAAGATATTGCAGAAAACACTGTTCATAAGATTCATGAATACTGCAGGTGCATTTGTTAATCCAAATGGTACCACAGTAACTTCATAATGTCCAAAACGTGTCCTGAATGCAGTCTTAGAAATATCGCTTTCAGAAATCCTTAGATGATGATAGCCTGATCGAAGATCAATTTTTGAAGCACGACAGCTCCTTTCATTTGATCGAGAAGATCATCAATTCGAGGCATAGGATATCGATTCTTTACTGTAGCTCGGTTCAAGTCTCTATAATCTATGCATAATCTTAAGGATCCATCTTTCTTGTTGACAAAAATTACAGGAGCACCCCAAGGTGATATACTAAGTCGAATATGTCCTATATCCAATAGTTCTTTCAATTGAATTTGTGATTCTTGAAGTTCTGGAGCTGTCATTCTATAAGGTGTTTTAGAAATGGGTTGAGTACCAGGTTTCAATTCTATCGTGAGATCTAGTTCTCTTACAGGGGGGTAATCCTAGTAGTTCCTTTGGAAATACATCCGGAAATTCAGCTCACACCGGATATTATTCTAAGGATGGTCTTTTTACTTTACTTACTTCTTGAATTACATATGCTTGACAACCTTTTCTTAAGCAACACTTCATTTTCATTGTGGATATGTAACGTAAAGATATTTTTCTCTTGATTCCTTGAATTTGGATCGCTTCTCCCTCATCATTTATACCTAGAATTCTTTTCCCATAACAGTCTACCCAAGCTTGATGAGCTTCTAGCCAATCCATACCTATGACAAAATCATAAGTTCCTAAGGCTGTGACATAAACTTTCAATTTAGTCGTACAGACCCCTAGGTCAATTTTACATTGATCCACACTTAAGTCTACGGATTGGAGTTCTCTTGAGGCCATTTCTACCTGTCTGAAATCATTTTGTCTGCGAGCTGCCAACCCACATTTGTTTAATGCATATGACGAAATGAAACTATCTGTGGCACCAGTATCAAATAAGATTTTCAATTTTATACCATTAATAATACCTGAAGATTCCACTACGGTGGATTGATGTGTTGCTTGGTCGTCGTTGACTACGGCATGAATTCGATGATTACCTTGATTATTTGATATTGGTTCCTTTCCAGTCCTATGCAATACACTTGATGAAGCTTTTGGACAATCACGTTGAAAATGCAGTCCTCCACATCCCCAACAATTAACCTGCGTGGGTCCTCTTGAATCAGGACGTGAATTTCTAGATGAAGAGCTTCGTCCTCTCATGTTGCTTCCTCTCAAATTTCTTCCTTTATTAGTAGTTCCACGACATGTCCATGGACTGGTGTTGCATGATTCAGCGGCTATAGTATTAACTGCCATGGGAGTTCTTGTTCCTACATTTCTTGGGGTAAATCTATTACCATAAGGTGGCCTTGAGCTACCTCCTCTCAAGGAATTTCGGGGAGTCTTTCCTGGAAATCCTGATTGTAAGGGTTCTGCTGGCCCTACATCCTTTTGGATTCTTAGATGTTCTTCTGCACAACGGCCACATTCTACCACCTCAGCTACTGATGATGGTTTCCACATGTTCACCAAGGCCCTGATGCGATGATTTAACCCAAATAAGAAGCGTTCAGCCTAACGTTCATCAAAATCTAAGTAGTGAATATATTTCACAAGTTCCATAAACCTTATCTCGTATTCCTCCACTATTTTATTACCTTGAACTAATGTATGAAAGGCTCTGGCTTGTTGTTGTTGAAAATATGGAGGTAGATACTTTGCGCGGAATTTTTCCTCAAACAATTCCCAAGGAACATTATCCGTTGTAAGGTGTAGTTGTTTTTCCAGATTTCCCCACCAAATCAAGGCGTTTTCTTTTAATTGAAATACATCAATTTTTGTTTTTGCAAAAGAAGAATATTCTCTTAATTTAAAGCATATGTTCGTTCCTTCTAACCATGCCTCAGCACGTTCTCCAGCTCGACCTCCTGAAAATTCTGGGAGTTTAATTTTCTGAAGCTCCCTAGAAATATCTTTCTTTGATATTTTATACTCAAAATTCTTTGGTTCCGCTGAATTGGTTGCTAAGGGTTGAAGTTTTTCTTTGGTCTTAGCTATGGTTGACCCTTTTAATGTTTCCAATAAGGCTTCCAATGAGTTCATTATGACGGTCAACTCCGGTGCTGGGGCAGTTGGTGTTGGTGGTGGTGATGACGATGGTGGTGGCATTAATGACGGTGATGCTGCCCAATCATGTTATCGTCGCTCATATGTCCTTACCATCGTAATGATTCCTATATATATAAAGAAAATTTGTAAAAACTTAAGGTATTTATTCAGATTTAACATATATTTTGCAATTTCGCATTTTCAAACGAGTATAGTTTTGCTATTTTTATCTGCTAGGCAGATCTCACTGGTACTGAGGTCAAGGAGGGTGGTCTCGCAACCTCCTTGTCCTAATGCAGGGTTTTTCTATTTTTATGCACAATAATACGTTTCTAATGCATGGGTCTTTCAAACAGACACTTTAATTTTATACAATAAACTAGATTTCCTTAGACTAACACTTATTAATTAATTTAAAATTATACTATGTCCCAATGATTGTAATAATCTATTTTGAATATAATTTTCCTACATAACGTAATTATTATTATTATTATTATTATATATTTTATGAAATTATATTAATATAACTTGAAACATAATATTGATGTTATTCCTATGGTACTCTCCATGGTGGGTGTATATATAGTTATAAACTATAGTTGAAAATCTAACGACACTAAAATATATACCAAAGTTCAGCAAACCATGGAGCATATTTATATGTATTTAAGTTATGGTAGAAGTTTGGTATATAAAATTTACATGTATCAAAACCATGTCAATCAAACTATACGGTAGATATCATATATGTTATTTATGCGATGGCATATAATTTACAATATAAAACCTATACTATAGTCTTGACGCGAATGAAACAATCACCATCGAAACAGTGGCACGAAGCAGAGGTCGGAAAATTCATAGCGTAAATAATTATGTAATAGAAAGGTGAAACGCTGAGATTAAACGCGTCTCCTTAAAGGCGTGCAACATACTCATATCTCTCCTCCACGCCATTATCGTAAACAAGAGAAGCATACTAATCATGCCAAATGATGTCTTTAGAAGGTCTGCTACATGTCAAGCAACGTCAGGTGCATAGGTGACACAGAGGATCTAAACCACCCGCGTGTAGAGTCATAGCGCCACAAGTTCAAATGTCGGGTGTTGCTAGGTTACCGCTGGTTGAACCACCGGAGGCTAAGACTTTTAAAATGCCTGTGTTATAATATATATTCCGCAGTTACATTAATCGATGAATTAATATATATATAATGATGTTTTAGTTATCGTTGATTTACTAACAATACCATATATTATTTTAACGCACCCAGAGGTATGGTATTTTTTGTAAAGACATAAATTATTTAAAAATATATATATTATATATTAATAATTAATTAAAAATTAAAAAATAAAAATAAATAAACGCAATATGTTTATATATTGTAATATTAAATCCTCTTTATACCTTATAAAATCCGTTTACCAAAATAGTTTTGTGCTGAGCCGAGAGGTTCGACCTTGGAACCTGCCTGAGACCTATTTAAAACAGGTGAAGACAAAAGGGAAAGCCTTTGTATTTGTATTGAGATCCTTAACAATCATACAGGAATGCATAATCTACATGAACGCACAAAATTCAGACCATTTTTCATCTCTCTAAGGATTTAGGGTTTAGGGATTTAGGTTGTAGGAAAAATTCAGGTTTTACATGAAGCTGCTAGTCCAGTCCTTTCAAATTCTGGGTTTTCGCTAGGTACTTTCATGTCCTTGCAGGTGAATCTACATCAAATTCGGCCATGTCCTCTCAGTAACCTACTCTATGTGGTCCCTCTTCTACATGCGTGTTACTGATTTGTTCAGAATGCTCAGAGATATTGCCCTAAAGGAGATTGAAACTCAAAAGAAGAAGCATTCTCAACAATATGGTTCCAGTTCTGAGATTTGGTACCTACGACCTTGATTTTCTCTAATGAATGGCAACTAATGCCGCTAATTAGGCATTGTATACACATGCTCTCAAACAACGCTTGAGTAACTCGATTTTGCCCCTTTCTTTTGAAGCAAATCTGGAATTGTTTGTGACTTCCTCGCAAGCACATTGAGCACTGTTCAACCTCAATTTATAAACCTATGTCTGAGGTATGTGTGTGTGTGTGTTTTTTTTGGCTGCTAATATTCAAGTATATTTTCCTTGAAACAGTTGCCCAAGTTCAAGACTCAAACCAACGAAATTCTAAAGTAATTTACTACCGTTTCAGCCCTTGTATTCAAGAAATTCTTTGAAGCACTACCGTAACTTTCTAGGGGCTCAAATTCAAGGACTGTCCGAGGGTTAAGAGGCATGATAAATCAGAATGTTAGAGCAAGTTGGTTCAGACACTGGGCACCATCTTAAGGTTCTTGGCCTTATACTCCGTGACTTGATTAGCTTATTTATTCTCTGGAGCAGACCATAATTGGCTTGAGGAATTCGCATGGACAGATCTTGAGATTGATCTTGCAAATTCATTTGAATTCGCTCACTGTTCTGTCTAGCTATAGCTCATTATTAAGAATTTGTTGTAGTTGTTCTAGTGTCCTTCTAGGTATAGCTAAAGTCATCACTGCATATGATCTACCTTGAGGTTTTGATTGAGCATGGGTTTTTAGAGTACTAGTTACTTCTAAGGCCAATAAGATCCCAAGGGTTTGAAAACTAGCTTTGATACCAAATGTGAGAGGCTGAACTGATATAAAAGACTATTTCTGGAAGTATAAAGATTTACTAAACTGTAACTATTGTAAAGAATTTCTACAGAACTACCTATTTAAAACATAGTACGAATCTAAAAAAAAGACTCCTGTTCTAAGTTTATGCAAAACTTCATATAATTACTTGCTTGATTCAATGATAAACACTTACTTGGTTTGCTGCGTATGTTTGCCGCAAATGAAATTGCTCATAACTCGTTCGGGACTCCTCTAATTTGCTCCTCGTTACCAAAAGACCGAAACCACCCAGCCAAACTGAGCAAAACCTTGCTACTCAGACCAGTAAGCTTCTCAGTTGAAGCAGACTGTTTACCCCATGCCCAGAAACCTCAGAATAACCAGCTCTCCTTTCGTAGTAACTCCAGTTTTCTTCTTCTGTATCCCCTTCGTTCTTCCTTCTTTCTCCCCTGTCCCCTTCTCAAACTTTTCCTTCTGATTTATAAACTAATCCTTGGCGGTGGTCGTCCTTCCTCCCGCACCCACTGCTTCATTTCCTCATGACACCCTTCCCCTGTCGCGTCATATCCTTTCCCTTTTTTTTCTGATTTTATTTTAATATAATAAAGGTTAGAAAAATATTTTATCATTAGTTTATTATATCTTTTTTTATTGCTTTATGAATTGATTTAAATTTATTTATATAAATAGGTCGTTACAGCATCAAAATCAGGAGAAGATATCACGAAAGATCTACCTGCACGTTCAGCGTTGTTTCTTTTTGTCTCTTCCTTCTTTCTGTCTTTTTCATCAATTGCCTCGAGCTTTTTGTATAAGCTCCGGACTAGAAACTGTACAAATCCCAACATCATGTCCAGTGAGTCTAGCCAGATGGTATTTCAGTCGTGTAAACCCCTCCTATCATCCTGGTCCCACACAATTTGCATGTAAGATATGCCCGATTTGTCCCACCATCAAGGTTCCCATACTCTCAAAATGGGTCCAAGGCTTTTGGCATATTTGAATTTTGTAGTGAGCTAACTCAAACTTAGGGCACCAAAAAAATAATTGGAATTACTAACTTAATAAGTAATAACCACATCATTTTACAAAATAGTTTTTTTGCTACATTATTTGCAATGTGAATTCAATGTGAATGAAAAACCATAAATGACTATAAGAGGGTGTATTTGAAAGTTTAAAAAAAAATGGAGTTTGCTCTCCAAATATGGAGAAAAGTTAAAACCCTTGCATTTGCTCATGGGCATGAAAATCATAGCAAAAAAAAAAGCAAAATGATTGTAGGCAAATAGGCAAACAAGAATAATCCTAAAACTATCAAAAAATTCATTAACATAGAGGTTTATTTGAACATACCTGTTAATGGAAGAAATGAAATTGTCTCACTGTTCTTCAAGCTTAGATCAACAAAATCTTCGTTGTTGGTAGCGATAATAGCTATTCAACACTCAAACCCTCCTTGGCAGCAAGCAAATAGCTCTCCCCTTCCTTCTCCAGCAATCAGAAATGAAAATGATTGGAAAAAACAAAAAACAAAAAAACAAAATCGAACTTTTAAAGCCGCATGGCAATTTTTCACTATCTCTTGGTGATGTTTTGCATTGTCGCGCGATATTTTCCCAAGATATCGCCAATATTTCGGAAATATCGCGATATTTTCAAGGAGACAAAATATCGCAATATTTTTTCAGCGATATTTCATCTCCCCGAAAATATTGCGATATTTTCAAGGAGACAAAATATCGCAATATTTTCTCGGCGATATTTTGTCTCCCCGAAAATATCGCGATATTTACGAAAATCAACGATATCTCAGCAATATTATATACACTGGTTTGATGTATAAAGGTTATTACCCCCTTAATGATGAGGCAACTCATTGACCATCAAGGATTGAGACACGCAAGGGTTCCTTTTTCAAGGTGTGAATGAACATGTGCTCGAGAACCGAGTGATGGCCATAAGGGATGAAGTATAGTTCATGCTATACTTTTGCCCATGTGCTAATGTGTATGTCCTAACCATCTTTTGCATTTTGATATCCTTTATCTTATTTTGGTTGTGGCCATTACATGCTTTTTCCTTTTCTTTTAGCTGCATCAATCTCCCAGGGCCAAGTTTTGAACCCTACCCATATATGAGGATGTATGGTTGTCGAATCCTAGAGAACCAATGGTCAGTTGAACCAAAGAATGGAGGTGCAATAGGGTTCGTAATGTAAGATGGAAAGTAGTAAGCATGCAACAAGGATAGATGGAACATGCTATTTCAATCAGGTTTTCCAAAGTAGTGCCCCTCTTATACCCATTGGGCCAATTGGGGAGATCCCACTGGACTAAGATTGAAGATTAACCCCCATTTAGGGTGAGGGAACAAGATCACAGTGAAAGTTCATCCTTCAGTTTACCCCATAATCCATACCAAAATCTGAAATACAAACAAGCATAAGCACTCGATTTCAAAATGAATGAAGTACCTTTTGATTGGAAGCCCACCTTCGTTCATGTACTGCTATGAGATGGGTGGGATGACATATGATTGATGCAGGTGACAGAGATATGCATGGCACATCGTTTTCGGCTAGTGGTGGCTGCTGGCTGGCCAACTAGAAGAGATGATGGGAGAAAAAAAAATCTTATGGGGTCACCAACTTTTGGTGGGTAACAATGCCAATAGCCCGCAAGCCAACAGTTTGCAGAAAACTTATGACTTAGCAAGGGATGAGGTGTCCCAAGGCACACCAGCGGTGTTAACTTCTATCCAATGGTTGTCTACCCTTTAGCCTTATCACAACAGGCCAACATGTCCCATTGCAGGAATTGAACCCAAGTGGAAGACCATGCTCCCAACCGCTTGAGCTAAAAACTGAGAGATATATTTTTTTAAATGAATCAACGCAGATATTATTAGTTTCCAATAAATGACCACAAAGTAGGTCAATGCGACTAACAGGTACAATCCACTGCAAATACAATGTTGGACTGCAAAAGTGACTCCTAGATCAATACTAAATGCAAGAAATGAAATAATGGAAAATAGATCTAAATATCTAGCTGGAAACTATAAAACTAGTTGTCCAGGAAAAAGATATAAAAGAGTTAACTAGCTGTCCAGAATATATATAGGGAATCCCAGTCATAGCACTATGGCACTGTAACAGGTAATGAAATAATTTTTCAAGAAAAAAGGTAACGAAATTAGGAGAAATGGGTTATGACACAAATCAGGTGGTCCATGGAACTGAAGTAATAATAAGAGATGAGTTGACTCTGGTTGTTAGTTTAAGCAAAGTTTAGCTCTTATTTAATGTTAAATGAAATAGCAAACTATAAGTCCGCAAATATAATCTACAGCTTCGTCTTCTAGATTTTTTGCAGGCAAACACAAACAGCAGAGGCAATTCATTTTCAAGCAAAATGAACTCTGCAAATTGCCACAAGAACGGATGGTTGTCAGTTGACATGTTTATAACAGCAAAGCATTCTTAACAAGGCATATACAAAAATGTCAAAAAACAAGTTTTCAAAATTGGATTCACGTGCAACAGTAGTAATTTTGGGTCTGGAACAACCCAAACCATTTTTCTGGGAACTTGGAACTGGCCAATCCAAGGAACAGTATGGACTCTGGAGTCGCACTATGCAACAGACCAAACTTGATCAAAACTTTAGACAAGGATATCTTGCATAACATGGCCATGGCATTAATATTAGATTAATGATTTATCTCACTTTAAGACTAATTAGAAATAACTAATCTGTTGACCAAATGAAACATGCCAGTTGAAGAACAGCATACAGCTATGTCTCATAAAACATGCATTTGGAATGTTAAATTATTGAAATTGAGACTTAAGTGCAATATATTCAATGGCACATACTGCTTCAGCTAAGAGCTTGAGAACAGGAGCATCCACTTCAAGAATCACATGTACAAGCTGATTTCTAAACTCAAGACGCTCATTTAATTGTGCAGGGCCACCTCTACTCCAATGGTTGCGGATGTAGTTTTTGAGATAGGTAGCTGCAGCAGTACGCTGTCCTTGATCCTGACCACCTGTACAGACAGGAAATAATGACAAAAGATCAACTCCCAATCCACATAAAAGTTATCTAAAACAAAAGGGCATCAAAATGTAAGATTGTAAAATGATATCACCTATCCAAGAAAGCTTCCCGATTATGATCAATGCATGCTTAAATCAAATAAGGTTGATTTCATGTTTCCAATACTACAAAAGCAGATAGCCCCTGGACGGCAGCTCAATTGGTGATGACGATGTTACGAAGTATTATGTAAAACTATGGGATCCGAGGTTCACATCCCCCAAGTTACCTGTGTTTGCAAAAGGGGTGCACATAGGCACCTAGAGATTATAGTGGTAGAGTCAAAATCAACCTTGTATCACATGAGTACAAAACTGGCCCGGTTGTCAATTAGGATACAGACTGTCACATCTACTTTTCAGCACAGGTTAGAATCAATGGGAGTACTCTCAAAACCAGTAGCCAACAAATGTTCATCTATTTTTAACATACCCAGCACCTGATGCCTACTTAAAATTTCAAACCACAAAGTGGTTTAACCAACCTACAAACCATATGCTCTTTTCCTTTTACAACAAACCTTTTAGGCATTGCATAGAAAGTTCTTTCATTGGATCTCCATTAAGAAACAGTCTTAATGGCCACTCTGTACAGTTTAACCAAACTATTTTGTAGTTGCCGACACCAATTGAATAGTGATCAGCATCTGATTCTTTAAACCCATCTCCAGCCTATAGCCTACTTACCATCTACTGGTTCCAAAGTTTCTGAATATCATTTTAGACAATGCATCACATCTATTGATCTGTAAATTGCCTTGGATATTCCAATGGTCGGCTCACCAACACAGATCTACAACTACAGCTACTACAGCGAACCTATGCTACACTGTGCAACTATGCATTTTGTATTTTTAGTGACTTAACACGAAACAAAACACATTGAAACGGATTATTCTACTGTCACAAGAAAAGAAAACAACTACAGCAAGGACATATTGGAACACAAGCTTTATCCTCAATAACTCAATGTATGAAAACCCAGGGAGATATGAAGGACTGAGCCTTTTGTCTTTTATATAATTGAGATTAGAATACATATGACAAAAGGGTCCAAGCTCACTGTGAAGCTATCAGACAATATGATCTTCCACAGTTCACAAACTGCTTCTCTCTCTCTCTGCTTTGTTGGTAACTTGGTCATCTCGTCCACATTCATTGCTCGTACTACGGAACAACAAAAGAAAGCCAAAGAAAATGACTTTTTCCCTCCCTCTACTAGATTTTTGATAGCTAGAATTAAAGTTACATTATGATTTTAAAAACTCTTTTGGAATCTTCATGATGCTTCTAGAAGTCTCTAGTGGATTCTTGTTACCCACCAAAAGTGCGTGAACCCTAGGAAAAAAAATTCTCCTATTCATCTCTTCCAGCCACCAGCTAGCAGCCCCTAAGAGCCACTTTGTAGCCGATGCACCACCTGCAATATTCATATGTTTCCTCACCCATTTGTCGAGAGCACGTGTTGTTGGAAACCGTAACTAGGTTTGGTCTTCATAATGACCTTTTGTAATCATGACACCGTATGTTTTGCATAAAGAAAGAAAAATAAAGAAAGAAAGAAAAAGAATTTTATTTTTATTCAAAGCATGGGTTTCATGCTCAAGTCTAGGTCAAAAGCATGTTCTTCATGCTTCTAGGTCTTTCTAGGACAAAGAAGAATTTATGTCATGTACTATAGTACCATTTGGACTCTTTGTAACAAAGAAAATTATTTATTTTTGTTAAGAAAAATCCATTTATTCCTCCAAGACCAAGTCGGCCCCAATGAAGGACAAGTTGGCCTAAAGGAGGGTTATTCGACCCCCCCTCAAGAAGGCTATAAATACAAGGAGCTCGACTCATTTGTAGTACCATTCGTCCACAAGTTTGATCTACAACAGCAAAGGAGAAGAAAGAGCTGGAAGGACAAAGGAAGGAAGAAGAAACCGAAGTTTCTTGGATTTATATCTTTTTCTATCCACGCATGTGAAGTTGCTAGGGTTTCTGTGAAGCTTCTAGTTGCGGGAGGCCGAAATTGTAGGGCCAAAATTTTGAGAAGCAGTTGTAGGGCCAAAATTCTAGAGTGAAGTTGCAGAAAGTCGAAGTCTTGAAGCTGCCTTGGAGAGATCTTGTTGGTGGTGGGGGGGGTGGCCTTGGTGATTGGGAGGATCTTGGGCTTTGGCCTTTGGGTCTTGAAAGTCTCATTGTAAGAAGATTCTATAAGAAGAGAAGCTTTCTTTCTGGGTTTTCCCCTTGGCGAGGTTTTTCCCTGGCTTGGAGCCTATATCTTGTGTACTTTGTCTCTTTATGATCTTCATTGTCTTGATAATTGCTTAATGAGCAAGAACTAAAGAAGTAATAAAAGATCTACTAACATCACAAATTATTATCAAGTTAAAAAAAATCATCTTTAATCTACAAGTCTCCTGATTTTCCAACGTGTTATCAGAGCTAAAGTGCAAGAAGACTAAAGATCATGTCTTAGTTGGTAATATGGCAAAGATTATGAAGAAGGGTTTCAAGCTTCTTAGAAATCTCGCTACATTTATCAAGGGATACATCTTGAAGATCATTTCCAAGCTAGAAGTAATGGATGGAAGTTTACTTTCCGCTTTGTCTGGAACCTTCAAGGACGAGAATGTATGGGTTATCAACAGTGGTGCCTCTAGAGTCTAGACATATGACAAGAGAATGCAACTAGCTCTAGACTTTGTCAAAAGGAAACTCCTCTCATTAAATCGAACTTGGAGACAACAAGAGTTATCTAGTAAAAGGGATTGGATCTACTTTATTGGAGCTCGAATTTGGTGGAAGTATTCATCTTAACAACATCCTATATGTTCCAGGTTCGAAGAAAAGCTTACTTTATATTTCTTGTCTAGAGGATAAGGGTGATAGAATTGCTTTTGCTGATGGCAAGGTTTTGGTTTGGGGTAAGGGCTCTAGTATTAATAATGCTAGGGTGATTGGGATTCACGAGGGGACATTATATAACCTGTTTACACCTCTATCTCAAGCCTTAGTTCACTTGGATGTGAACCCTTGCTAACTATGGCATAGAAGCTATGGACACCTTCATTATAAGATTTTGCCATCTTTAAATCAAATGGTCAATGGCATTCCTGAATTGAAGGAAGAACATGAAGGGACTTGTAAGGGACACTTTGATTTTGACTGGAATAGGCTTTTCAAGCCTGTTTTTTGTTAAAAAAAATGATGAATGGATTTTTTCTTCATAACAACTTGTTCTTGAATGCACTACAATGCAACTGCAAAATGTTATTTTCAAGCTCTTTAATGAAAATTACAATTTTTCCTTTGGGGAAAATGATCAACCTGTCAACTTCCCTAAAATTTCCCTTAAAATCTAAAAATTCCCATCTAGTTACAATGGTAAATGATTATTGTGCATTGTTTGAGAACATGTTATAGTCAATGTATCATATTGTTATAAGAGGACTCTTCACCTAGAGTTGGATGTGATTGATCTAAATTAAATTATTAATGGCGTAATGGCATAGCCATCCTTTGCACACTATACATTATTATCTATGTGTTGTCTCAAAGCTTTCATGTTAGCATTATCAAAATATGAAAATTAAAATTTTGATGTGTTAAACCTTTCCTAATAGCATCATCATGTGCTATACAACCTATAGGTAACTAATAACTTGCTTAAACAACTATAAAACCTAAAGATTACTAATAAGTAATCAAACTAACAAACTAAATAGAATATTTGGTTTTTAGAGTTTCAAACAAGTGGCAAATATCCTTAAAGGATTAAAAGAAAAAGAAAATGAAAAAAAAAAAAAAAACCCAAAAACTTCGATGCTATTTGCTTGGGATCGAGCATGTGAGGGCTAGCTAGCACAAGATCCATTTCAGTAGCACGAGATCCATTTCCAGTTTTGAAGGATCCATTTACATGGTGTATCCTATGTGGATTTGGGTGGGTCCATATCCAAAGCACAAATTCGAATATCCAACATCAAGACCCCATGGATCCAATAACACAATTTCCCATTCTCACCTATTTCCCTTTCTAGAACCTCATTAGATTCTTCACGTGTTACCTCAAAGAAATGGACATGTCCCTTATGCAATTGTGGCTAGACTTCCAAAGTTATTGACAACCATAGCAAAACCTCTTCTTTCTTAATTCTCTCAATTATGGAGGACTTCTAGAGTTTTTATTAGAGATGGAACCATCTACTCTTGGATGCTCTAACACAAAAGCTTCCATTTACTAATTAATGAAAGAAATATCAAAAATTTGGATGAGAATGTTTACTACACAACACCCCCTCACATGTTAAGGCTTACTTAATTATTGTAGCAAGGTATTAAGGGCAAAGGGCTTTGACATATCCCTTAATTATATGCTTCAATTCATCCATAGATAGTGCAACTCCATGACCCTCCATCAATTAATCATTCAACTTAATAATGTGTAAGAATCCATTACATATTGGTCAAGGATCTTCGCTCGAGTTTTTTGGTGAACAATTCATTTCCCTGGCTATGTGGGTTCAAGTCTCTAAAGACATGTTGTAACTAGACCACTGGTGGCATTTATGCAATAGTTGTATCTGGTGTAATAATGGCAGTTGATTTTTCAAAGTTATCAATTCTCTAAAAACTTTTGTTCTAGTTTAAGAAAAAAAAATCCATGACATGTCGATTCATACCACCCTACTGTGCTTTTTTAAACAAAGAAATCATCCTCCATAGTTTTATCATCAACCACACATAGATATGTTACCTTGAAAATCTCAAAAGTTAGTGGTTGCATTTTCCAATGTAGACAATACCCATTGGTTGCACCAATCATAAGCAAATCTCTCCAATTTCAAGGCCACGAAATGCATAATGTCTATCATGCATTGGGTTCATAACAAAGTATGTCTCTAATTTATGATGTAGACCTTTGCATGCACTTTCCTTCTACCACCAAAGTGGTATTTTTTTATTTGTAAGGTTAAGGCTTGTTGAGGATGTGTTGAAATGCCCAGAATTTTGTTCTTTGCCCAAGCCCTCAACACTTGCCATAATTTGGAGCATTATCTTAGGGAGGCTTTTGTTATAGGTTCGTATGCTCATTGATTTCGTTTTTTGTCTTCTAGGAGATTAGGTGCTTCAATTGTCATGATTTTGGTCACTATGCCTCTCAGTGTTACAAGAAGAAAAGGAAGGGAAAGCAACATGCATTAGCAACAGATGTTGATGACGATGATGAGCATCCACCACAAAAGAAGTCGAAGGAATATTTCTTTGTCCCCGCTCTTACAAGCTCTATTACAGAGGGCAGTGATGTTTGGTTGGTGGACAGTGGTGCTTTTAGGCACATGACAGGTTTTCGAGAGTTTCTCACAGATTTGACAAAGATGGATTCAACATTGCAAGTAGAAATTGGAGATAAAACCAAGTATGTAATGGAAGGAGTTGGGGTTGCATCACTTCAGCTGGAGTTCGAAGATTCTTTACACATGAGAGATGTTTCGTTTGTATCGGGATTAAAGAAGCACCTTCTCTCTATCTCAATGTTGGAGGATAGAGGTTACAGAGTTGCATTTGTTGACAATTTGGTTCTTTTATGGCCTAAGGGCTCGAGCTTAGACTTAGCAAGAGCGATTGGTGTTCGAGAGGGAGGACTTACAAATTGTTAGGACATCCTACCCATGCATTGATACATGACAATATCAGAGTAGAACCAGCAAAGCCAGTGGATCTACCTATGAATGTTGTTGTGACTAGAATGAGGCCAGCATGGCTTTGTAACACTTTGCAGGATGTAGAAGGGCATGCAACTCCCCTTGGTACCTTCAGGGAGAGCATACGACCACAAAGGTATTCAAGTTATATGGCATTCATGAGCCACATCATTAATTTTAAGCCTTCCAATTATGAGGAGGTAGCAGGCCAACATCTTTGGAAGGATACCATGATGGGAGTATTAGCGTATCATGAAGAATGATGTGTGGGAGATAGTGTCAATACCTGAGGGGAAGTCAATAGTGACATCAAAGTGGATCTATAAGATCAAGCATGCAATAGATGGTAGCATCGAGAAGTACAAAGCGAGGTTCATGGCAAGAGGGTTCCCCCAGAAAGAAGGATTAGACTATGATGAGACATTTGCTCCAGTCGCCAAGTACACTTCTATCAAGACTATTATTTCTCTTGCTTTTGTTATGGGTTGGAAGATACATCAGATGGATATAAAGACCGCATTCCTCAATGGCGTAATTGAGGAGGAAGTGTACATAGAGCTATCTCAAGGCTTTGAGGTACATGGAAAGGAGTCCCACATTTCATTGAAGAAGGCTTTCTACAGACTCAAGCGAGCACCTAGGGCATGCTTTTCCAAGATTAATGGATACTTGATGAGTTTGGGCTTCACCAACAGTGATGCAGATCTTGACCTTTACTTCATGGTTGTCGATAGCGATCCTTTGATCTTGGTGTTGTATGTTGATGATATGTTCCTTATTGGGGCAGAGAGGCTCATTATCAGGTGTAAGGGGGAGTTGGCCTCGAAGTTTGACATGAAGGCTCTTGCCCTGATGCATTCTTTCTTGGGATTGGAGGTGTGGCAAAGACCTAATGAGATCTTCCACAGACAAGGGAAGTACATTGTTCAGATTTTGAGGAGATTCGATATGATGGACTAAAAGTCCATGGCTACACCTATGGTGATCAATCTAAAGAAGCTGAGTGATTCCGCTTCAAATTCATATTTGGTGGATCCGCTATGTATAGGCAATTGATCAGATCCTTAATATAATCGGTTAAGACCAAACCAGATATTTGCTTTGCAGTGAACACCCTGAGCCAATATCTAGTTTAGTCAAGGCAGGTACATTAGGTTGCAGCGAAGCATGTGTTGAGGTACCTGCATGGTACAATTTGATATGGTTTGAGATATGCCTCGAGTGGTGAAGTGAGGCTACAAGGATATACGGATTTAGATTGGGTCAGGAGTGCAGAGGACAAAAAGAGCACCTCGAGATGCTACTTTAATTTGGGATCAGCTATGATATTTTGGTCTAGTAGGAAACAGACTTTTGTTGCACTCGATATAGCAAAGGTAGGGTATATGCAGCTAGTGTCGCAAGTCAAGAAGTAGTGTGGCTTTGGAAGCTACTTGCAAGGCTATTTGATCAAGAGCTAGAGATGACCTTGACACATTGTCATAATCAAAGCTATGTTAAGCCTTTAGAGAATCCAATATTTCATGACAGGCCAAAGCACATTGAGATCAAATCTCACTTCATCCAAACATGGTCCAGAAGGGAGCAATGAAGCTCCAACACATATCCACAAAGTGAGCAGATTGATGACATTCTCACCAAGCCTTTGCCTAGAGTGAAGTTTCTATACTTCAAAGACAAGCTTGGCGTGATGCAGAATGTCTCCCTCTCAAAGAGAGAGTCTTGATTTTTTTTTTTTGCAAAATTGGGTAGACATTCTCCCATGGGGTCGTGCTGATTTGACTAGTGGGGGGATGATACATTCACCCATGGAGCCATGCTGATTTGGCCACGGGTCAATAGCCCAAGGTAATTGCAACATAGGGTAGACATTCATCAATTGCAACCGTCTTGCTTTGGCATCCATAGGGTGATGCTGATTTGACTAGGGAAAAATGATACATTCACCCAAAGAAGCCATGTCAATTTGGCTCGACCGTGTTAATTTGGCCAGGGGTGAATGGCCCAAGGGCAAACATCTCCCATGGGGTCATGATGATTTGATTAGGGGAGATTGATACATTTACCCATGGGGCCATGTTGATTTGGTTAGGTGTAAATGGCCCAAGATACTCACATTGCCTGCTCCAAGATGGAGTGATCTATATCTATAAATATGCATGTGAGGAGACACCACATCAACATAGCAAGCTCATTCATGAACTTTTCTAGTGAAGTAGAAATTTCAGCTAAGGACAAATATGTTTTCAGCTAAGGAGAATACCACCCTCGCTAAAAGGGATTTGTGTAGCATCGAGAGGTATTCTCGCATGACGAAAGGGTCTTCAAGTCAGCCCTAGATGCATTATGTAAATTTTATTTTATTGACCCAAGAAAAAGTTTAAGTCAACCAGCCAGTGAAGGAATGTGTCCCTTGGGTTGTCACACCCCTTTGACATGTATAAGTAAGATGATGTGGCATCTCATTTGATCACCAAAGAAGAGCAAGTTTGCGCAAGGAGAAATCTGATTTTTTGAGGTCTATCTTTTCTCTCATCTTCATCATTTTTATCTCTCTTAAACAACCACACATGTGAGAAGAAGGCCAAGTTGACCAAACCTTTGGCCGAGTTGATTTGACCGAAAGTTGACCACAAGAACGCAGCACGTTCGAGTGTTTGACCAACTGCATTGTGACTACTAGGCCACACGTGTGGATTGTTGACCACATGTCCAAGGGTTGCACACAAGAACAAAGATTGATTGTTTGACCAACATTGACTTTGGTGTATTTTGTGCTAGTTTGACCAGCGTTGACATGTAGTAGTTTGACTAGTATTTGACTTGGATTATTGGCACAAATTTTTACACAAACTATTGATTTGTAAACCTTGCTGAAGAATAATTTCTCCTAAGAAAAGTTGTCGGGTCTTCTCTCAAGATTGGGTTTCCCAAGGTAAAATTATTGTCTCTATTTTGCATGGTTGTCTTTCTATGATCTTTATTGTTTCTATTGCATTTATTGTTGAGATTTTCTGAGTGTCATTATTTAATGATAGCAGTGGCATAAAATATTGCGTGAAAAATCATTAGCAAGTAATTATCTAGTAGAAAATTGTATTCTACTGCACTAGCCTTAAAATTTCAAGGCCTTATGGGTGATTGAGGACTCAACCAAATTGTCTTCTTCTATCCCTTGTCTTTCAACCTCAACCATGTAATGTCCCAATTTTCATTTTCTCTTATGATGCAATTAGGATGGACATTCAGGATGGGTGGTAACCAATTTATAGGAGCGAGATTAAGTCATTAAAGGGCCCTGAGGGTTTTGGAGGAGTTTTACAAGATCCATCAAAATGCAACAGAACCAAGAATGATCTGTGCAGAACTACCCCTAAGTAATATCCAGTTTGTTAATTTTAATAAATTTCTAGGGATTTTGCTTCAAAAAATTATGTCGTTAATTCAACAATCAAATTTCACAAATTATATCATGAAATTAATGGCAAAACTAGGAAACATATAATGCAACTCAGAATAGATAAGAGATGCAAGTAGTAAATCTTAACCTTATTTTATTAATATGAAAAGATATATTACATGCTAGTACAAATAACTAGAAATGGTTGAGGTAATGGTCTCCCAAGACATCTGCAACAATATTGCATCAAGCCTCCAAAATAAAAGTTGAACTGATAAATGCACCTGAATTTTGAATGATATCACCCAAGTCATGAGATGGGTTTTTGTCCAATCTCACCAAAAAGTACCCAAGAGTTTTCGTCCTAAGGCTTATTGACGCTGAGAACTAGGTTCTCCAAACCTCACCAACAAAAAATATCACCAAACCAAGATGTCCCAAACGATTTACTTCCCCTCCTTTTAAAGGCTTGATGGATGGATCTCCAACCTTCGAAAAGAACTTTATTTTATTTATTTATTTCCCTTCTAGAGGCTTCCCCTTTTTTACTTTATTCAAGTGACTTTCTTTTATTTCACTTTTCCCCCTTTTTAGTCTTTTTCTCAATTAAGCACTTCCCCCTTTTATTTTAATTAACTAACTAATTAAAGTCACTTTTAATCTAGGAAAACAATTATCCTGCCTCCATCTTTCTTTGGCCATTAAAAATCACTTCTCACCATCTCGTCCTGTAGATATCTCCATTATGGTTCCAATGAACTATTACACTAAGGTGTTTCTCTGATTAATCTACTCCAAATAACACCTTTATCATTTATAATTAAAACGGGCTTGATAATAACCTCATTTTTTGGGATCCATCAAAATGCAACGGAACCAAGAACAAATTGTATGGAACTACCCTCAATGATGAAATACAACAAGAGAACTCCATTGAACCCCATAAAACTCTTCCAAAACCCTTCAAGCCCTTAGATGAGTTAATCTCATTCCTATAAACGAGCTACCACCAAACTTGAAAGCCCATCCTAAGTTCTAACCACATCATATGGAAAAATGAAAATGGGGACATTACGAACCCTTAGTTCCAACACCACTAGACATGCTCTTATTGAGATGTAGATTCCAATTATGTACTCACTCATTATATGTATGCCTTTTTCTTTTATTAGACTAGTTTCTTAAAATTCTAAGTCGTCTTTCTTAGATCATATTGAGATGGAGATTCCAATTATGTACTCACTTCATTTTAGGTATGTCTTTTCCTCTCTTGGACTAGTTTCTTAAAATTTTATGACATTGTTCTTTTCTTCTTGTTATGAGAGTTGCCTTTGCACTCCCACTAAGTATACATTGTGCTCTTTCAACCTCGTTAACCTACATCTCAATAATTCATTAGACATTAATAAAATTATTTTATTATCTTATCTAAAAGATATCACACATCCTATTATACAAACATGTCAAGAGGAGGCCACACATGTTAGTGGATATATCATAACAATAGTTATATATTTATATGTATATTTATTTATAAATGACAAGACGTCGAGATCTAAAAAAACTAAATGACCACCCACTTATCCTCTTGACTGTCTAATTTCTTGCTTCCCATATGTCCATGTGTGTAGTTGAACAAAATATAGTCAATTGCTATATACTTAATGGAAAAGAATCCAATCATTCTAACCACAATGCCATTTTTTTTACATATTAAGAAATATTTGTAGTGTGCATGTAAGCAACATGTGTGTATGTCAAATGGGTCTAGCCTAAATGGTTATCAAAGGAATTCTTATCTTACCCACCCACGTTCTATTTTCATAAGTGAAATGTTGAGCTCATAATGAAAGTATTGTTGTGATGGATTGGAGCCCTATTATTGACCTAGTCTTGCACCCTAAAGAATCTAGGGTTTACCTTGGGTACCTGTAATGTTCCAAACTTAAATAAACAGCGATATGCAAATCAAACAACGGTTTACAGCACATAATTTTAAACAATCAGCAAATGCTCATAAAACTCCAAAAGTAATAACCAGTTGCACCATTTTATTAATCAATGGAGCAAGTACAATAGTATGGAGGAATGAATTTGGGTTTGCCTCAATGGCAAGCATGACAGAACCCAAGTGATAATACAATGATCTCAAATGCTAAAAATGGTTGCTCCTCTAATGCTCTGGGCTGCCCAGAAAACTATACTGTTGGTTGGAAAGGAATTGCAAGAAAATCCACTTCTGCTGCTTGGAAAATGCTACAAATTCAGCCCCGAGCTCCTTGACCAAAACCCACAAAAACCCATAAATGGTTGGCCCAATTTTGACCTCCCAAAATCAACCCCCAAAGGCACTATGTAATCCTCAGCAATTCTGCATTGTCTGCTATAAAGATACAACTGTAAACCCCACTTTCAGTGCTTAGAAAATTCTGAAACTTTATACCTAGGATCCTTGTCAAAAACCCAAAAATAGTTTGGCTGGATTTTGACCTTCCAAATTCAGCCTCCAATAGGCCCTATGCCCTACAAATTGCTCAAGGAATACAACCTGCAAGGAACACCAACGAAATCCTCCTCCAAGCTCCAAAAATGCAGCAATCACCTTTCCAAATATTTCCCTTAACATCCACAGTGAAGTTCAACCTCAAATATTGATACTCTACCCTCCACGTGAGCAACCAGTGTTGCCTTTGTGCTGGCCCAAGAAGTGCAAAAGTCACCCTGCAAGGTAGCACACTCCTCCGCCTCCAAAACTCCCCCAAATGCCAACAACCCTCCGATCCCTCCTCTCTGGAAAATCTCTCACCCAAAATCCAATACAAGACACCACAAGCAAAATCAACCTCCTCTTCACTACGCCCTCCAATAATACACACCACCCAAAGATGAATGCAATCACTGCAAATCACAATGAGATCCTCCTCCTGAAGAAATGAAAAAAAACCTTCCTATGGTGGCACTCGAAGTCCACCGAAGAAAGGGTGAGCTCTTCGCTTGAAGAACTCTTGCTAAACAGCAAGTGACTCGACTAAGGAGCTCGAGCAACCAAAGAGAAAGTTGATATGCCAAAGATGAATGAAATGAGGAGAGTTGCCTTCCTTATATAGATTTCGTGGAGCACTTTTCCCTCCAATTTTACCTCCATCGTGGGCCCTCACTTAACCACCTCCATGCAAACTGAACTAAGGAGTGCGTATTTCCGTAGTGTGGGTAGCCCCCATGTGTAATTTAACCACAACAAAATAACTTATCCTCAGTCTAATCTCTTAATAAAAATTGAATGGGCCCCACTATCTCCAAAATTGGCCCCCCAATGTAATAATTAGCCTTGTTCCAAATTAATTTAGGAAGGGACATTACAGTCCTCCCCTACCAAATGTTGCTTGTCCCCAAGCAACTTCAGTGTTGGATGCTCAAGTATGTGCTCGACCTCCCAAGTAGCATCGTCATCTGGCAAGCTCATCCAATGCACCAAAAATTTCTTGTCCTCAAGCAATGTCTGAACAAACACCCTCCCTGACTATGGATCCCCACTATTGTTGCAAACTTCACCAGGGTCCCAAATATGCCATTGGATCGTCCCTGATCGCTACACTATCATATAGTGAAGGAGTTCCTCGATACCAGGATCCTAAGCCAACCTAATCAACGTGGCGCACCCCATGCTCCACTCACTATCTTTCCTAATAGGGGTGTTAAAACCCCTTTGCCTACTACCAATAAGTAAAGCATCTTGACGATCTAAAAATTCGTCCAAATCCTCATGAAGCTACCCTACCAAATAGTCCACCCCATGCACTCTGATTATGGGCCCCTGAAGATACAACTCAATCCCCATGTGAATGATGCATATCCTACATGAACTCCTCCTGAAATCCTCTTGTTGATCATCCTGCCATGCTAATGAAGTCTCCCATGCCATCAGTGAATCACAAAAACCCGGTGGAAAATCTGGATGACCCTCTCCTGTAAAGACCAACTCATCTCTACGGGTAGCTAAACTGCTCAACCCTCTTATGCTAGAATCCCCTACCCGTCGCAAAAGGAACCTATCCTGCTGACATCGTGACACTTGGTAATGATTGACTTCCTAGCATGCTCGTACAAGAGCTCCCATAACTCTCGGCCATAATCTATGCAATGGTGGAGGCTACGCCAATCTTGCCAAAGCAACTCAACAATGTCGGTGCCTATCACTCCATGGCTAGCCCCAATCCTGACCAACAACCTGCTCGTCCTATGGTGAGGGCTTCAGTGATCCCCCATGTGTCTGCCTGTGAATGAATCAGTTTGCCTGTCATCCTGACCATGCTCACTGGGGAGTGGAGTATCCCACCAATCCACTGGATCCCTGGATCCCATAACCATACTGGAGGTCCGGAACCCCCAATCCTCTCTTCCTGCCGCTGTGATATGTTGCTAGCTATTAGGACCCCTCTGTGCCCCGTCTCTACCTCATGTAGGTATCCAATAGGTAGGCACCGAGCATCAAGAACATATGTCGTGAATATCTAGCTACTTTGTGCCTGCCAAATCACACAATGAGATTTGCTATCCCAGCTCCTGATGATGTGCCCAAGTACTGCCGGAAGCCTAGGCATCATCCTGCCAACAAGGACTACCGTCCTCTGCACCTCATGCTCACCTAACACCTCAAGCTATCCAGCTGAAAAAGCACCTTGTAACTCCCTATCAGTCACCTCCCCAAGTGTGAGCCTAGGGGTGGAACATATGCTACCTCGACAATCAATCATTCCATCCCTAAGCCTGTAACCATCAAGTCGTGCACGTACCAAGTGTCTCAACTAGAGAGTCTCCTTTCAGCCCATGACACATGGTGTCTCATCCAACTGCCAAGGGTGAGCCTCCCATGCCCTGCTAACTGAATGGAGAATGTCAAAGGGTAACAATCGAGCCCTCTGCGACTGTAAGAAACACTAGAGGATGATAGGTGGGTATGTCCCAAAGAGTATGATCAAAAGTCTGCCAGAATGCCCAAGAGTAATCCTACAGATGACACCCTCTCTATCTCGAATCTGCTGATAACCCCCTCGAAGCCCTGTCTCCACTAAACATGGTGTCCCCAGATGCTCAATAGTGTCCTCATTGATCCTAGGTGGCCTGCATCCAATGGTACACATAATGCCTCTATCCATAAGTCTCTTGGGAGACAATGCTCCAAGCGCTTGCTACGCTGCATCATCTACCACTACATACCACCAAGTATGGTCACACTCCTTGACATGCCACTGTACATCGCAACTTGCCCCAATACACCACTGGATACTTCCGGCTATGGCTATACCATCATGTGTCGTCATGTGTCCCACCTATGTCACTGCACCTGTCACTCCCCACATGTACTCAATGCAGTGTGAGGCACTCCCACTCCATAACTCAGTCCAACTGATCCAAACTTAAACATGAACGCAACAAATTACAGAGATAACCATAAACACAGATATGCAACCGAAATAATACTTCATTTCATTAATGTAAAATACTGAAATATGCTTACAAACAATAATGGAAATAAACCAGCTAGGGCGATGGTAGCTTATCTCTGAGAAGAGATGTGGTGGACTACATGCCTCTGAATTTCTTACAATCAGGCTCAAGGGCCTTTTTATTATTGAACAATTAAGAACACCCTAAACAGAAAAACCCTAACCCGAGGAATTGTAACCCAAGAGTTTTTGGGCCGTTGGGGTGAGTTGGACAGCAACTTGCCCGGGGTCGCGATTGGTCATATTATCTCCGTTGACGCCATGATAGCCCTTGGAAGATCTCTCCGAGGACTATGATAGAAGACATTTTATAGAAAAATCGTTGCAGTAGATTTCCCAAAACATCGTTTGGCCTCAAAACAGCTCCATGTTTAGGACCCGAAAAACTGCTAAAAATAGTAAACTATGCTATAATTAAGGAAACTGAAAAACTGAAAGAAGCACTAGTGGGGATCCAAGTGGAATTAGCGGGTGGCCACCAATATCCACCTGGATCACCAACATACTACGACACACCCCCATGCGTCTCCATGCATATCTACAGACCACTACTCCACGCTAGATGCTCCTACACATCCCTAGATGTGATGGCCTAAAGCGATGTCCATATGCGTCAACCTACACCCAATCTATATCATCACCTCCACCATCACATCACTATGCTCTCCGATGAGGGGATATCCCCTCCAAATTCTCCCTTAGGAACCCAAGAAATGAATCTCCCTAGGTACCAATAACAATGCCACCATTGTTATGCTTCTCCATGTCCTCCATGCCCCACGCAGTTGTGAAGAATCCCCAGCTCCATACAAGGCACTGTCTGGCAGCATATCGGTGCCACTTCCTTCGAAAAACTCCTGCCAAAGTATGATAATCGTCATGTGATGCCATGCACAATTGTAATACCAAGACAACCCAAGGAGTCTACCCACAAACTGGTTGGCCGCTAGTACTAGCCAAAACTCCCCTAGCAACTATGTACACTCAACCGCTAGGCCAACTACACCACCGCAGTTGTAGTCAACCAATATACCAGGGGAATGATAGGTAGTCCCACCTGGATCCCAATGTCAATCTGGGCTTTCGGTATCCCCAATGCATAAAAGCTCCTACGAAGCTTCATGTCGATCCACTACCATCTCCATAGCCCATTGCACCGAGTACCAACTCAGAATCTCTCGCCATCCAACCCCAAGAGAGAGATCGAATGCACAAACTCCAGCACATAGAACAAGGCCGACATGCAGATGTTGCATCTTGTGCAACTCTGATCGTCTCATCCTACTAGCTAGGTCAACACATGAGATCTAACTAGGTAGCTCTGTCTCTCTCTCTCCAATGGGAAAAGGTGACCCAACAATGCTACTAACCTGATCATCCCCTCTGGTATGTCTAGACAACTTCGCCTCTCTCAATCCAATGTGTAAGGATGGGCTAGTAATATTGTAGATCTTGTCAGTGTGCCTCTGAAGCGAACTATGTTGAAATCCCAACGTGTGGTCTCTATGCTGCCCCTCATCACTGGCTAGCCGAAAGGATGGTTGCACATCCTCTTCCATCATGCACTCGACATGAGCCTCCAACTGCTCTTCCCTAGACAACCCATCATGCAAGACATGCTCATCAATCAGATGTAGGTCACTTTCGTCCGACAACTTTGTCATAGATTTGGATGCCTCTGTACCTATTGGCTCCTCATCAATAGTGGGGGTGTTTCCCGACACCTCATCAACCTATGGTGCACTACTATCACCTGAGATCTCAATCACAACCCGAGATACCTCATCAATGGATACCTCAACAACAGATGGCATTTCATCAAAGGGTGTATGTTCAACTGTCTCCTTGCCAACCATGGCCCCTTGAACTACTCTCTCCTCTTCTTCCTTAATACTCCTCATCATCCCTGCAAAATCCCACTGAATCTCCATTGGTTTGTGCGTGCCCCTTAGTTTACAAAATTCCCAAAAAGAGAGAGACGCCTGAATGCCATGACCCAATGATTGGTATGCCCTCTAGTTCTCCCAATAACTCCACATCAGTTGCAATCATGTTTGAATTCCCAACTGAGGAATGAATCAACTTCTCCCCCACATCAATCATCATTTGTTGTATCCTCATCACCTCATTCAAGGTTACTGCCATGTTGTTTGATTCTAATCTTTCTTTGGGTCCCATGATTTCTTAGATTTTATTTTGGTCTTGTCATAGCATGAAAGGTTTCCCACAAGCTAAGCCAAGATTATGGCTTTGATACCATTGTAATGTTCCAAACTTCAATAAACAATGATATGCAAAG
The DNA here is from genome assembly GCA_000404065.3 of Pinus taeda. Taxonomy (NCBI): domain Eukaryota; kingdom Viridiplantae; phylum Streptophyta; class Pinopsida; order Pinales; family Pinaceae; genus Pinus; species Pinus taeda. The sequence goes on from APFE030588300.1 coordinate 127,370, forward strand.
CAAAAACAATTTACAACACATAAATTTTAAACAATCAACAAATGCTCATAAAACTCCAAAAGTAATAACCAGCTGAGCCATTTTATTAATCATTGGAGCAAGTACAATAGTATGGAGGAATGAACCTGGGCTTGCCTCAATGGCAAGCGTGACAAAACCCAGGTGATAATACAATGATCTCAAATGTTGGAAATGACTGCTCCTCTAATGCTCTGCGCTACCCAGAAAATTACACTGCTGGTTGGAAAGGAACTGCAAGAAAATCCACTTTTGTTGCTCGGAAAATGCTACAAATTCAGCCCCAAGCTCCTTGACCAAAACCCACAAAAACCCAGAAATTGTTTGGCCCAATTTTGACCTCCCAAAATCGACCCCCAAAAGCAACTGTGCAATCCCCAACAATTTTGCATTGTCTATTGTAAAGATACACCTGTAAATCCCACTTTCGGTGCTTAAAAAATCTTGAAACTTTATATCTGGGATCCTTGTCAAAAACCCATAAAAACCCAGAAATGGTTTGGTCAGATTTTGACATTCCAAATTCAGCCTCCAATATGCCTTACGCCCTCCAAACTGCTCAAGGAATACAACCTGCAAGGAACACCAACGAAATCCTCCTCCAAGCTCCAAAAATGCAACAATCACCTCTCTAAATATTTCCCTTAAAATCCATGGTGAAGTTCAGCCTCAAATATTGATACTCTACCCTCCACGTGAGCACCCAGCATTGCCTCTGTGCTAGCCCAGGAAGTGCGAAAGTCACCCTGCAAGGTAGCACACTCCTCCACCTCCAAAACTCTCCCAAATGCCAACAATCCTCCGATGCCTCCTCTCTTGAAAATCTCTCACCCAAAATCCATTGCAAGACACCACAAGCAAAATCAACCTCCTCTTCACTGCGCCCTCCAATAATACGTACCACCCAAAGATGAATGCAATCGCTGGAAATCACAATGAGATCCTCCTCTTGAAGAAATGAAGAAAAACCTTCCTAGGGTGGCACTCGAAGTCCACCAAAGAAAGGGTGATCTCATCGCTTGAAAAACTCTTGCTAAACAGCAAGTGACTCGACTAAGCAACTCGAGCAACCAAAGACAAATTTGATATGCCAAAGATGAATGAAATGAAGAGGGATGCCTTATATAGATTTCATGGAGCACTTTTCCCTCCAATTTTACCTCCATCATGGGCCATTGGGCCCTCACTTAACCACCTCCATGCAAACTGAACTAGGGAGTGCGTATTTCCGTAGTGTGGGTGGCCCCCCATGTGCAATTTAACCACAACAAAATAACTTATCCTAAGTCTAATCTCCTAATAAAAATCGAATGGGCCCCACTATCTCCAAAATTGGCCCCAAAATGTAATAATTAGTCTTGTTCCAAATTAATTTAGGAAGGGACATTACAGTACCATACTCAAAATGAGAGGAAGTGCACAGGGGTTTTCCTTGAGATAAATTACATGGAAAAAGAAATGACGTTTATAAAAATCCATCCATTCATTTGTATGCAATCAAGTCAAACTAGACAACATAAACGAGGTGCAACAATGAAAGGAAGAGACTAGGTCAACTGAATCAATTAGGCAAACCATCCAAATAAACTAAACCGTGATGTCAATAGGGTTTAGCTCGAGTGTTTGGGAGAAATGTCATTATCCTCCCTACCCACATCTGATTCTTGCATGTGACATATTGAGCGGATAATGAGCATTTCTTGTAATGGCTTCGAGCCTTGTCTTCGCAATCTCTTGACGACCAAAACATATATATTCCTCATGGAATATAAAGATATTTCTCATGGATTAAAAATAATATAAAATAAAATAAATCCATGCATTGCTGAGGATTGTAGACGAATTGAGTGAATTCACCCGTTCAAACAAGCAATAAGTGCAAAATAAGTAAACGAGGTAAGCAAGCTTTAGCAAACAAGTGCACAAAACAAAAATACAAATCAACCAAATCAATTGTAGAGGGTAAGCTACCCAACAAAGCAAGGAATTAGTCATATTGACTATGGAAAGCAAGCAAACAAACCAGGCAAGTTAAAGGCCAAACAAGTGAGATCAAAAAAAGCAATCCAAGTAGAACAACTAACGTTGTGGGTCAATCAACAAGAAGTAAGAGGTATGCTATCTAAATCACCCAACAAAACGCACATGGCATGGAAAATGAACTCGGGCAAAGAGTTTATTGTTCAAATCATATCAACCTGCCAACCGAGTCATCTTGGATGAGAGGTGAAAAAGTATACCAAAATTGGGCTAGCCATAGTATTAACTACAGCGTTAAATATACTCAGTACTCTGTTCTAAAGGTTATTTACTGTAGATAGACACGGACTATTGTCCAAGAATGTCACTCAAAAATGATAGATGAAAGCAAGCAAGCAAGCTAACCAGGCAGGTCAAAGGCCTTCCACGTGAGACCAGAAGGGTGATTCAAGTAGAACAACTATATTATTGTTGAATCAATAGAAACAGCATATAAAAGGTCTGTTATCCGACTGGAACAATTAGCCCGACGAAACGTCCACGGCACAAATAACGAACTGAGAAAGTCAACAAAGTAAGCTAATAGTTCAAATCAAACAATCCAGTCAAGGCAGTTTAACATGACTGAGAGGTGAAAAGGTTAAACAAGAGCAGGCTAGCCATTGCATTCTGGAGATTATCTTCCGCAGCATATTTTACACAAACGATCGATAATAACATAATGGGTCTTCTAACCGTAGGTTGGATGACATCTTTAGGTTGTGCTGAATAAATCTCTCGGTGAACATCCAGGGAGGAGAAACTAAACCAAATATTAAACAGTACATCTGTAAGAGAGATGACACCGCAGGATAGCTGTTGAAACTTGAGATGGCACCACAGGATAGCACACAACTATCATTCATCATTGCTTCTCGAAAAATGTTGTGAATATTAGTGGAACAAGTACGTAAGCCACTGATGATAAACATGAAGATGGACCAGTACCACCAAAACAGAGGATATCCAAATACATAATGGAAATATCAGCAATAAACCCAATTCGTATTGGATAACCAACACTGAGTACATTCATGACTATTTATGGATTAAAACCCAATTCGTTTTGGACAACCAACACTGAGTACATTCATGGCTATTAAAGAATTTTTTAGCGGCTTTCGCATCAGATATTAAAATTATCATTAATCATTTACATGGCCTAATCAACTGCCAATTGCATTAGGCTCATAAGTATAAGAGCAGTACCTCGGATTCACATCGCAGGTTTAAGAATTCTCGTTATATAATAATAACAAAAAATTTAAAAAAACATATATTTTCATTCAATAAAGCAGAGGTGTTTCATCCTCTATAAAGGTTCAAATCAAATCTCCCAGAGACATGTTTTGTCCCTCTTGGGATCTTTTAGATTGAGCAGGCGAGCTTTAAAGGCCACCTTGCCTATGCCTTAATAGGCAGCTGGGATAGATGCAAGTCCTGGATGATTTTGACAGAATGGATGTCCAACCATATCTTTCGGCAAAATAGATGCCTCAGCAGCATCTTGGAAGAAGTATAGATGCCATAAGAAAAATAGTTATTTGTAAGACAAAAAGTCATAGATGTGATTAACAGCAGGGCCTTGGGGGAAAGGAAATGAGAAAACATAAAGAGAGGTAAGGAGGGAACAAACCTGCAGAAAGCAAGAGCACACACATGGCGAATCCAGGAGAGGATTCAACTGCTTCTAGATTGGCTGTGGCGGATCGAACCGCTGCCTCGTGGTGGCCTACCGTGTCGCTGAACCATTGCGCGATTTGATCTCTTGAAACCTCCATTCCCAGTGTCGCTTCAGCCTTTATTATCCGCGACAGCAGTAGTAGGAGAGAGATATATTTCTACAGACAGGAAAATGCGACTACAACCAGACCACCAGAACCAGGCCACCAGATTACAGTGGAGTGTAATAACAGAAAAACCAAAAGTGGCCTCTAATGGCATGGAACTGAGTGGAACAAAATCTCCAATCACGCCCACACCAGCAAAAAGAGAAAGGGTGAATAGTGTTAAGTATATTGCCCGCGAGTCTGCCACATCGAGGGCGCCAAATCCTTGTGAGTACAACATACTCCTAACGCAGTTTAAGGTCATGTTAATCGTTGTTTCCTCACATTAAACCCTATGTACGTACTGTTAATTCCGTTATTCTGCACGTTACGTTTTTCATTTACTTTTCTCTTTTCCCTCGTTCACGGCGATCGTAATTTTCAAGATTTAATTTACCTAAACTTGTAAGTTAATCATGCCTTCACCATCAAGCGATCGTAACTTTTAAGATTTTAAATGTAATTTAAAGAAATGTGTATGTTGTTTTTTGAATTTTGTAATTTATCTAAATTCATAAATGAGTGTTAAATGGAGATAAATCAAGTAATTTATAATTTGAATAAGTGTAATGGTTAAGAACCTATAAAGGAGTAGAGTAGTTTCACAATTTAAATTTATAAAGTGTTGAGGTTAAAATTTTATGATAGGGGAAAAATAAATAATAATGTTGAAATACTAATAAAATGGCTAAATGATTATAAAAATTAAAGTATAATATATATAAAAGTAGTAGTCTATAACCCGACTTTTTGAAAGCTTTTCCGGCATATTTTTCCGGTCAAAATCCGGCAGCAATTTATTGAAATCCCAAGTTTGATAGCTAGTTTCTGCACAATCGATGGCTCCCAGGGGTTTTTCAGCGCGCTGAATCCAAATATGCAGTTAAAAAACCATTTTCACTGCTAAAAATCAAGATTTAACCTCATTTCTTTTGCCGGATTCCGTCACTGGAATCTCCAAAAAGTCTCATTATAGACAACTCCTATATAAAAAGGTATAAAGAGAGAAAATAAGCTAAATTTAATAGAGATTGATTTATATGTAATTTTGAGGGTTAGTTTAGTTGGTTGAGTTTTTATCATTAAAGCATCTTTATTATTGAGAGGTTACAGGTCCAATTCTCCCAATTTTTTTGAGGTTAGGTTCTGTAGTTGAGTGGGTAAGAAGTGATCCTTTCAAGTAGATCTGCTTGATACAAATATTTCATGGAGATAGCAATCATCGATTTTTGGAGACCGTGAACCACATGGAGAGAGAGAGAGAGAGAGATTAATCCATGTGTGTATATAAATGAAAACAAAGGAATTTAGAGAAAAGGTTGGTTGGGGGTGGTTTGAAAAGGGAGGAGATAACTTATTAATTGAGATGAAGGATAACCCTGAGGGTTAGCTCAATTGGTTGAGTTCCCGTTGTTAAAAGCACCTCGCTAATGGGAGGTCACAGGGTCAAGTCCTAAAATATTAGTGAAATCAACATAAAATCTTAGAGCTTGATAAGAGCTTTCCAATAGCGTGAACAACATCTCAATCTGACATTGTATGTGAAAGTTAAGCCCATTTGAATTTTGTGTCAAAAAAAAAAAAAAAAAATGTGGGTGGACCTTAGGGTGCCACGTGGCACTCCCTAAAGCTACCACATGGAAGCCTGGTCATCTGGTACGAACATCATTAGAGGAACCCACCACTGACTTGGCAAACATAAGGCATTATTGGGTACGACATGATTGTTAAGTTGGCCCAATGATATGTGGCCACATGGCCCAATTTAATGGTGCCATGTGGTACCTGATGGGCTGCCAAATTGGACCCCAACTGGCCAACTTGGCAGTCCCGATACAATAGTCAGTTTAAATAGTTATCAAGCCTAGCGGTCAAGTCAAATTGTTATCGAGCTAGCAGTTTAACGTTCTCGGCATATAAATTAATAACCAATGGTTATAACCATTGGTATTGTTTTATATATTAAAAAGGGGTCAAAGGGGTTGGAACTCGTGACCACCCAAACCACCAATACCTATACATATATGTGCCAACCAATCCATCAGTTGGCAAAACCTTGATAGGTCTGCTAGCTCGGCCCTATAAAACCTTACACTATTGCAGATGGCAAGGAGGAGGACCAACGAGAAGCTGCATAACTAGTATTGATCAGAAACCTACATACGACAAAACAACGACAGGGCAGAACCCTATGGCGCATTTTCAAAATAGGGTATATTCTACTGGAATATTCTTATAGGGAATCCGTTATGGAATCTAAAGATTCTCAAGGGTCCAGAGTCATAGGTGACAAAATATAGCCAAGTTTATACTCAAATTACTCAGAATTTCGAGAGGATTTCACTGGTGTAGTCGGTTTTTGGATTTGAGCAACCCATTTTCATGTCACTCCTAGGATTGGAGGATTAATGGTGTATCTTTCCATGTACTCAGTTTCATTTTGCTGAGATGAATGAAGAGGCCTCCCCACTATTGAAGCAAGTCACGAAGACGTAGTCCACACTAAACGAACTCTGTTATCAATTTTTTTTGTGCATTCTCTTTATGGTCTCCTTTATGTTTCCTATTATTTAAGTGGTTACACATAAGGTCTTTACATGCTCTTTCATGCAATTCTATAAACATTAATGAAGTAAAGATCACATATCATGTTTGGTATCAGAACAATGTTCTTACTTATATGAATTGTGAGTGTGAATGATAACCAGGGCCAAGCTCAAAAAGGGTGAAGGAAAACCTAAGTCTTTTGACCCAAAGATTGGACATGCAACACGAAGAAGAAAAATGGCAGATAACAATGCTTGTATTGAGAAAGAGCAATCTTTTGTAAAGCTTTATATACCATGGCAAATAAGGTAGATAAATTGTTTGTAGAATATGAGAGGAAATTGATAAAGAAGGAAGAGAAAGAAAAGGACAATGCTTTGGTAAATCAGGGAGGAGAACCTCCTAAACGTCCATCTCCATCTTCTAGTGAATGCTCTACTTCTTCATCTTCTTCTCATCATTCAAATATACAACATAGAAGTGCTTCTAAAAAGCTTTTGATTTGTCAATGTTTAACGAAGAATCTAGTGCAGAAAGGCTAAACAATTCGATCAGACATATTAAAGTGTATTGTCGGATACAACAGATTGAAGTAGATGAGGCAAAGGTCTAGTTAGCATCTCTTTGACTGGGAGGCACTGCTCTTGTATGGTGGGAGAGAAAACTTCAGAAAGGTAGCAAGCATTTGGGTAAGCTCCTTTCTTCCTGGTTTGAATTTGTTTTTGCATTGAGAGTGAAATTCCTGTTGAAAATGCAACAAGATGATGGAGCTTAGTGAAAAGAATTCGCCTCCACTAAGTGGACCTGGAAGCTATTTTTAGACTATGTCTATTTTAGACATATGGATCATGGTCTATGAGTTGCAAGATGCTATTTGTGGATGATTGGTCATGTTGGTAAAAATAGATGGACTTCTATTTTTAGACATATGGCGGAGTCTATTTTTAGACTGCCAGTCTAAATATATAACAGTCGAATATTATTAGCTCTTAATAATATTTGGACTATAAACATTATCTTATCCTCTTGCAGCACTTCAGTTCGAGCTACGGATGTGGCACATGCAACTGCCAGAAGGAAATATGCTTTTATTATGGGTTACTTGAGCTATTGCATGAAGGACTTCAGTTAGAACTCAAGTGATTGAGTTTGGTGGAGTTGAATGAGGAGTTGATGGAGTTGTGTTCAGTTTGACTTAGTTGAACTGGTTGTATCTAGTCTAACTGACAAATACACTAGTGATGAGTGGTGTGAATTAATTATTACTTAATTCACTAATTATTAACTCATAAATCAACTAAAGAATACATCAGTTAACTCAGTGCATG